>RJWM01042929.1:0-14071 GCA_004363535.1 Dasyprocta punctata
GGTAAAAAACAGCTCAAAGAGCAAAGATAATCGGGAAGGGAATGGGCGGAAGGAGAGAAGGAAAGAGGAAAGGATATGGACCTGTATATATATATATGTAAGATAACTGAAAAGAACACTGCTGCGTGTATTCGTTATTGAGAGGGAACAATTAATGCTCATATGATTGGATCAATCTTGCATGTCTATGTCTGTTGATGTAAGAAACCATTTTAAAGATAACGATGTGCAATATTGCAACCATTGTCAAGCTTCTATCTTTCAGTTTTGTAAACCTGCAATGTTGTGTATTTACTCTAGTCGTTTGTTTGTCTCTTTTGCTTGCTGTTTTTACTATATATGTTGTCTTTTTTTTGTTTTGTTTTGTTTTGCTTTGTTTTGTTTTGTTATTCTTCGCTTAAATAAAAAAAAATGAAAAAAATAAAGAAAGAAAGCAACTGGCCCCAGCCCCCATATCCAGATGCCAAGATCAGCCCTGCACCCAACACTAATCCTACTGCAGAATTGGTAAGGTTTTTACTTCTATTGTTTTCTTCTGTTCATTCTTTTTTTTCTCTTTCCTCAATCATCCTTTTTGATTTTTTAAAGTATTTTTATGTGAGTAAACATTGTCTCTAGTCTTTCTGATTTGCTATGATATTCTCTTGCTTTTTCCTTCATTCTTTCTCTCTTGTCTTCTTCTCTAGTTTCCCAAAGATTGACTGATCTTATTTTGCCTTTCAGCCTTGTTTATACTATATTTCTATATTTCTCTTCATTTATTACTCTATTTTTTCCTTATCCATCTTACATTCCTACCATACACACATGGTAAAATCACTCTACTAGGGGTAAATTCACTGCATATAAGTTCCTGGTTTGTGTTTTATTTTGTTAGATAACTGTAGACCTTGCTCCTATGGTTAAAGGTACAAAATTAATACTTTTCACACTTTGTCAGTTTCTAGGTTATGCTTAATGCTATTGTTATTGCTAATTGTACTACTTTAGCCATGGTGTCATATCTGCTGTAATCAGTTGTTCTCACTTGTATGACAACACTGTGATTGTCTGGGGTCATAGTCATTACCATAGTCCAGGACCAAAAGACCGAGTGCTAGACCAAACAGATAGCAACTTTTCATACCTACTAAATTGGGAAGGTAGAATCTTGGGACAGACACAAAGGCCAAGAGCCAGCAACACTTAAAAGACATCTCTGAGGAATAGATAGTTCCTAGGGAAGCCTCAATAGCAGTTAGTGATAAAACTATCACCATAAGCAATTTACAAGTATCAACACAGAAAAAAAAATTAAATTTTTTTAAAATAGAAAATAACAAGACACAGAAGCAAAATGCAACTTCAGCCCTCCAGCCCACCCAGGAAAAGTCAGAGGACAACAAGGTAGAGGAAATCAGGAGCCACCCATCTGCATTTTCTAAAATTATAGCAGCAGAAGTAAAACAACAACAACAAAAAATGAGGCAATTCAGAAGATCAGACAAGAAATAATTTCTCAGGTGAAAAAAGAGATGGCAATAAATGAAGAACTTTCTTAGTTACTCTAGAGTAGATATAGATTAAAACACTAGAGGAAGGACATCTCAGCTGTCATGGCAGCGTTAATGGACAGCTGTGGATTCTCTGAAGAAGGCAGAAAGAAACAGTCTCTTCTGGTCCCCCCGTGTGAACTTTGCTAATTGTACTTTGATTGGAATTGCTGTAGAACTACTTTAAAGAAAACAGCTTGCTTCAACACGGAGAGCTGCATTTGCATGAAAATACAACAGGCAATCTGCTCTGAGGACAGATGCAGGGCAGCCGAGTCAGCTGGGTGAGGGCAGCGCCTGGATGGAGGAATATAAATATTACGTACTCCAAACATGTAGTTATAAAGACAATACATATAAAAAGAAAGACTGAGAGGAAGAACAAGATGGCAGAACAATAAGCAGCAGAGTAAACAGCCTCCTTGAGAGATACCACCCAGAAGCTGGAATATAGCAATGTAGGGAAGACAAGGAGGAAAAAAGTGGGTCCTCTGGACCCAGGAAAAATCTAAAGCAAGAATTGAAGCCCACAGAAAGAGTAAAAGAAACACTTAAACAAAGAAGGTGGTAGCTGGCGGCACCTCTGCCCAGAGCCAGACCCACTGTGTGGAACCTGGGGATGCACGATCAAGGTGCCACAGCGATGGTGGTGAACCCAGAGGCCTTTGCTGAGAGAGGTAGCATTGGAGGAGAGTGACAGTGGACAGGGGGAGCAGTCCTGGAGAACTGAACTGCCTGACGGTGAGTGTACAGAGGTATTCACCCTCCCGCCAGAAAAAGAGATTGGATGGGAGACATCTTGGAGTTGTGCTGGGGACTCCTAGCTGGCCACAGACCCATGGAGGTTCCTCAGGCTGTGCCCTGCCCCCTGTGCACATCCTTGGGGCCACCTTGGAGGGACCCTGCAGGTGACTGACTTGGTCTGGAGATGGCAGCTCCATGCACACTCCAGGGGTGGTGGTAGAGAGTCCATGGGTGACCAGCCCACTGGCCCAGGTTGGTGGGCAGTGCCTGCCCCCGCACCACTGTACCAACCATCAGGGAGCCAAGGCAGGCAGGGGAAAGGCAGCGGATAGAGCTGTAACAGCACCCCCAGTGACAACCATCAGATATCCATAATCAGCACTGGCTAAAAGAACCAGTCTCACTTGAGAGAAATTGCAGCCAATGAGAGGAGTACCTGGGTCCCCAGTACCCATCTGCCCAGAAGAACCCAGGAATATGTCAAGACAAAGATGCAAAAGGCAGTCTCTGGCCTCCAATCCAAACAGAGCAAGCCCAAGAGATGCAAACGCAGAAGAGATCAGGAGTCCCGCAAATGAAGTTTCTGAGGTGATGGCAACTGAAGTAAACAACTTCAAGAGGCTATAAAAGAAATTAGAACAGAAATACAAACTCAACTAAAAGAAGAAATGAAAACATAATAAAAGAACTGCTAGGCAACTCTAAAGGAGAAATAGATGGAAAATGGAGCATAAGAAAATGAGGGAAACCTTGAATGAACAATACAAAAAAGATTTAGAATACATGAAACAGATTCAAAGAGATAACCAGGAAATCAAAAACTCCAGTGAATGTTGACAAAACTACTTGAAAGAAACTAAAGATAGATTTTCAAACCTTGAAGACAGGTTTGCAGCTTGTGATCGTGCAAGGAAAGATCTCTTAAAAATAACAAGGAACCTGGAAGTAACAATACAATGGATGCAAGACAACCCAAAGAAACATAACTTAAGAATAAAAGGTGTGAGTGAAAAAGCAGGGGTCAGTAAAAATGAAATTAAAAACCTATTTACAGAAATAATCTTAGAAAACTTCCCAGCATGAGAAAAGGAAGTGACTTTCAGATAAGTGAAGCATATAGAACTCCAGCTAAACATAGCCAAAATAAATCTACACCCAGACATATAATAATCAAGATCCCAGAAATTCAACAGAAGAACAGAATATTAAAAGCTGTGAGAGAAAAGAAACAGATCACCTACAAAGGAAAACCCATCAGAATCACAACAGACTTCTCAACACAAACCATCAGGTCAAGAAGAGCTTGGAGTGAAGTATTTCAAGCCCTGAAAGAAAACAACTTCCAACCCAGATTGATGGACCCTGCAAAACTATCTTTAAAAATTAACAGAGAAACAAGATACTTCCACAACAAAGAACAATTGAAGGAATTTATGACCACCAAGCCAACCCTACAAAGAATACTGAAAGACATTTTAGAGAGAGAAAAAAAAGACCACAGCTCCAGAGACAGTGGCAGAGGGATATCACTGAGTGGAGCAGACAACTGAGTAGAGAGGAAAAGTGGGCAGCCAACTGCAGGAAAATGGCATGGCGGAAACGAGGCAGTGCATGTTGCCCTTAACCATTAATGTAGATGGCCTCAATCCACCAATGGAAAGAAACACAGGCAGCATGGATCAGGAGACAGGATCCATCAATATGCTTTATACAAGAAACACATTAAACTCGAAAGGGGGTTCATAGACTGAAAGTCAAAGGAGAGAGAACAATGCTGTATGTGACAGGGAACCAGAAAGAAGTGGGGGTAGCTTGCCCATTAGCTACATAGTGGACAAGAAAGATATGGCAATTGTATCCAATGGAAAGCTACTCAGCTATAAAGAAAAATAACCTCAAGCCTCTTGTAGGTAAATGGATACAGCCTAAGATCATGTTCATGGATGAAATGGCCCAGAGCCACATGGGTGAGCATTATGTTATCTCTCTAGTAAAAAAAAAAAAAAAGTAACTAAAGGAGTTAGTAGAATTCAAAATACACAATACATATTGTAAAAATCAAAGTGCAGGAAGTGTCTAAAAAGGGAAGGCAGTGGCCATTGTTAATCTATCATCAGGATTTGAGTCCTGTATTGTTTTCATTGAGCTGCTTAGTTTGATCTTACTCTATTTTGGTTTGCCTAATTTTATTATATTTGATGGCATAGACAGCTATTTCAAAGATAACAAAACACATTATGGTAGCCATTATTGATAACTGATCACCTTGTTTTGAAACCCTATATTGCTTTCATTGTTTTGTTTTGAGTGATTTTATCCTATTTTGGTTTGTTTGATTGTACTATAACTGATGATATAAGCAACTGCTTAGAAGATAACATGAGGCATTACAGTAATCAGTGCTGTTTTACTATGTATTGCTTCCATTGTTTTGTTTTTCATTGGTTTTATCCTGTACTATTTTGTTTGATTGTATTGTGCATGATGGTATGTGCTGCGTCCTTTTCTAGCCATGTTCTGCTGACAAAGTCCAAGCATGGAAGAAAATAGACCCATGTTCTGCTGACAAAGTCCAAACATGGAAAGAAAGATAGACCCATGTCCTGCTGACAAAGTCCAAACATGGAAGGAGGACATTTTCTAAGAAAAGGCCGCAGCATAAAAATTGGCTTTGTGGGAAGAGGTTAATGGTTCTTGGGAACTATTGTGTTAACTTGTGCTCTGATCCAGTTTGGAAAACTTCTCTTCTTTCTTTCCCATGCACAAAATCAGTAAACAAAGTACAGACTCCCTAAGAACAAAAGGATAGTTAATAAAATGTTTTTCTACAGCTAATGGTGTAGTGGTCTGATACCGACTCAGACCAACAAGGCCAAGGCCAGAGTAGAAGTTTGAGAGCCTTTAATGATAATAATAATGACCAGCTGGCTGGGGCTGCCTGAGAACCTCCATGCAGAGAGGCTGACATGCTACTATGTTTTGTCTTTTAAGAGAGACAAGATAAATAACACATCCTTGCAGCTGTGAGAATATCGCAGGGGGATGGAGGGCTAAATCATGGCTGAATATGGTCTTGTGTTTTGCAGGCTTTTAGCTAGGCTACCACAATGGAGCATTTAGAACAGTTCGACCCCCTATAGTACATTAGACCTCCCTAAGTCAAGATTGATATTTTAAAGCAATTGTTAAGATTTTTCCCCATAGCTAAATAGAGAAACTTGATTCAACTAATTGAAAACCAATCAGTAATCTATTAGTAGCCAAAACACGCTTCAAGGTCTTTAACTAAGTATAAGCTTTCTGCCTATGCTGACAAATCATGTATGCTAACAAAACATGTAACTATAGAAACCACGTAACCATAGAAACACCTGTTGATCTCATTCTTGTTGTCTAAAGTTTCAACCCTTGCCAAAAAGAAAGTACAAATTACTCTGTTAGAGCTTGCAAGGTAGAAGTACTAGCAGTAGTAGTAGTAAAAGCAATAAACGAAGCAGATTCACACAGTCTCTGAGCTGTTTGTGTGTCTGTTCTCCACGCACCGACGCTCAGCCCACCTTAGCGGACTCTGTGGACCTAGCCCGGCTGGACCGCGGCAGGCATGGGCAGTTATTTTGAAGATAATAAGAGGTATTATAAGGGGAAAGGAGGAAAGAAGGAAGGGATAAGGAAAAAGACATAAATTTGTATATAGGTATACATAAGATAGTTAAAATGACTATACTACTAAATGCATTAGTTATTGAAAAAGAACAGTTAATACTCATATGATTAGATCAATTTTACATGTCTACATCTGTTAATCTAAACCCCTTTGAAGGTAATGATATGCAATATTACAACCACTGTCAAATTCCAATCATCTCACTTTGTAAACCTATAATGTTATTGTATTGGATTTGTTGTTGTGTTGTTTATTTGTCTCTTTTGCTTTTTGTTTTCTTCTGTGTCCATTTTCTCTTTAAAAAAAGACTGAGCTGTAACTAGCTCTACATGATTAATTAACATGATTTCAAAAATTACCCAAGCCTGAGTAGTATACAAATATCTACATTTCATGAGATTTGATTAGATTCCAACCTACATTTCATAATTCATTAGTACACATTTCCAAAACTTTTCTGATTGAAAATGACATACTTTCATTTTATCAACTTAATGTACAATATATTAAAACTTTCTGTATAAATTTTGTTCATTTATAATTTTCAAATGCATTATTTAAAATAAACATTTAAATAGAAAAAAACACTAGAGGAGCTTAGGAAAATTATGGAAATCATGAATGCTCAACGTGGAAAAGAAATGGAATCCATGAAATATATACTCAGGAGATTAAAAATTCTATTGAAAGTAGATGCAGCCAAGTGAACCACTTGAAGACAGATGATCAGATCTGGAATACAGGATTGTGGTTAGTGATCACAAAAGGAAAGATTTCTTAAAAATAGCAAGGAACCATGAAAAATCAATTCAACAGCTGCTAGACAAGGCAAAAAAGAATTGATTGGAGTCAAGAAAAAAGGAGACAGCATATGACATAAAGAACCCACTCACAGAAGTAATGGTAGAAAACTTCCCAGGCATGGAAAAAGAATTGGACATAAAGATAAATGAAGTATATAGGACTCCAATTAGACATAACCAAAATCTACAACAAAGCATATAACAATCAAAATTCCAGAAATTCTGCACAAGAACAGACTATTAAAAGCTGCTAGGGAAAAGAAACAAATCTTCTATTAAGGAAAGTTCATCAGAATCACAGCAGACCTCTCAATTCAAACTGTCAAATCAAGGAGAGGTTGGAGTAACGTATTTCAAACCCTAAAAGAAAACAATCTCCAAACAAGATTGATGTACTCTACAAAATTATCTTTCAAAATGAATGGAAAAGAACAACTAAAGAAACTCATGACTACCACACCAACACTCCAAAATGTTCTGAAGGAATTCTAGAAAGAGATGATAAAGACTGCAATCCCAAGAACACAAATAGAAAACTCCACCAGGCAAGCCACCAATTAAACAGAGAGGAAAGACAGGGAATCAACATTAGGAAAATAAAATGACAATGATAAGTCAATACATATTAGTTATACCCATCAATATAAATGGTCTCAATTCACCAATCAAAAGAAACAGACTGGTTCATGGGTCATGAAACAAGAACCAACATGCACTGCATGCAAGAAATACATTTAACTCCAAAAGAAATTCATAGACTGAAAGTCAAAGGATGGAAACCCCAGAAAAAAACAGGGATAGCTATTTCACTTGCAGAGAAAGTGAACTTCAAGCCAAGATTGATCAAGAGAGAGAAAGAAAGTCATTACTTACCTGTTAAAGGAACAATCCAAGAGGAGATAACAATCATAAATAATATATGCACCAAACACCAGCACACTTAACCATACAAAACAAATATTAACAGAATTAAAAATCAAAAAAGCACTAACACAATTGTAATGAGTGACCGCAATACCCCACTGTCATAAATAGACATATCAACTAGACTAAAAAAATCAACAAAGAAACATCAGAATCTATGAGCAAATGGACTTGGTAGATGTCTATAGAATGTTCTACCCCAAAACACTAGTATATACATTCTTCTCAGCTATGCATGGGTTGTTCTTCAAAATACTAGTTCATAAAACATGCTTAAGTAAAGGCAAGGGGATTTTATCCCATGCATATTATCAGACCACAGTACAATGAAACTGGAAACCAATGGGGGAAAAAAAAACCTACATAAACACATAGAAATTAAGTAACACCCTCTGAACAACCAGCGGGCCACAGATACAATTAAAGAAGAAATTAGAGTTTCTACAATTAAATGATAATGCCAATACAACATACCAGAACTTTTGGAATGCAATGAAAGCAGTACTATGAGGGATATTTATAGCAGTGAATTCCCTCATCAAGAAAACAGAATGAGATCAAATAAACCTCAATTTTATTTAACCTCAAACTTCTGGGAAAAGAACAATAAGTCAATCCCAAAACTTGTACAAGAGTGAAAATGATAAAGATCAGAGTAGATATTAATGCAATACTGACTATTAAAGCATTACAAAGAATCAATGAATTGAAGAGTTGGTTCTTTGAAAGATTATATAAAACTGAAAGGCCTCTAGCCAACCTTATCCAAAAAAAGGAAAGAAAAGTCTCAAATCCATGCAACAAAGAATAAAAAGGGTGAAATTAAAACATCCTGCTGAAATCCAAAAGATCATCAATATCTACTTTGAAAGCCTGTGCTCAAATAAGATAGAAAACAGAAGAAATGGATAATTCCTAGATGCAAATGAATTAACAAATCTGAATCAAGAAGATATAAAAATTCTAAGTAACTCAATATCAATCAATGAAATTGAAAATCTAATTAAAAACCTATCCACAGTTCCTCCCTCACACTCCCAAGACCTCAGCAGCCGAAGGGATCATCGGTTGCCCTTTTCCCTGCACCCAGATGACTTCAGCAGCTGAGAGGAGCCTCAGTTACCCTTATCTGCACCTGAAAGCCCTCAGCAGCTGACAAGATCATTGGCCACCCTTCCTCCACACCCAGATGACCTCAGCAGCCAAGGGGAACCTTGGCCCACCCCTCCCCTGCACCTGGAAGACCTCAACAGCTGAGAGGATCCTCGGCTACCCTTCCCCTGCACCTGAAAGATCTCAATGGACAATGGATCATTGACCATGCTTCACCCACACCCAGATAAACTCAGCACCTGAGAGAGATTCAGGTGCCTTTCCCCCCACATATGAAAAACCTCAGCAACCTATAGGATCATTGGCCAACTTTCCCCTGCACCCAAAAGACCTCAGCAGCCCACAGACCATCAGCAACCCCTACCACCACCTGCAGTAACTTCGTGGATTGTTGGTAGCCTCAGCAACCCCCACCCCTACCCAGAGATACCTTGGCAGGCCAGAAAGAGCATGGTTGAGTCCTTCTTCCATACAGAGAACCCCAGGTAGGTTAGCAAAAGTGTCAGAGAAACCTCCCCCTACTCGGAGGAACCCAAAAGGGCCTGCAAGACCCCCACTGACACAGTAGGTCCCCAACTGGAGCACACACTATGCACAGGTGGGTCTAGCAGCCTGGAACAGTCCAAAGCTGCAGTAACAATACAAGCTAAGTGTTGGCTCACATCAATACTCCTAGGCTAGTCAGCCTAAGAAGAATATAGGACTCACCCAACAGGCCCTGCAGGAGGAATCCAGGTAACTGACCCCTCCCCTACATTGTAGCACCCAGCAACTGGGCAAACATCACTCACACAGTAGGGCACTAAGACACACATAATGGACAGCTGAGAGTAATGGGATTGAAAAGACCAAAATATTAACACAAGAGGTGAAAATGGCAAAATGAAAAAGCAATCTCAAATGCCCAGTCTATCAGGAGCAAGTACAGGAGACATCGAAAATAGAGGACATTAGAAATTTCTGAAAAGATAGCAAGTGAAATAAAGAAACAAATCCATGAGGCTATAGAGGAAATCAGATTAGAAATGATCTCTCAGGTAAAGAAATAAATGACAACCTCAATAAAGGAGTCGCTCAGATAGCTAAAGAAGACACAAATTAAAAAGTACAGGAGTAGGGGAAAATGATGGAAACCTCGAATGAACAATATAAGAAATAAATAGAACTCATGAAACAAATTCAGTGAGATATCCAGGAAATTAAAAATTCCAGTGAAAGCTGGCAAAACCCCTCGAGCAACACTGAAGATAGACTTACAGACCTTAAAGACAGGATTGCAGCTAGCAATCATGAAAGGAAAGAACTCTTAAAAATAACAAGGAACCATGAAATGACAATTCAACAGCTTCAAAATGATGCAAAGGAAAACAATACAAGACTGACGGGTGTAAATGAAAATTCAGGCATCAATGAAAATGACATTTTAAAAAAGCTATTTGCAGAAGTAATACAAGAAAATTTCCCAAGCATGGGAAAAGAAACTGATATAAAGATAAGTGAGGCATACAGAACTGCAAACAGCCATAACCAAAACAAATCTACACCCAGACACATAATAATCAAGGTCCCAGAAGTTCAGCATAAAAACAGAATACTAAAAATTGTTAGGGAAAAGACACTGTCAAAGAAAGCCCATTAGAATCACGGCTGACTTCTCAACACAAACCCTCAACTTAAGATGAACTTGGAGTGAAGTATTTCAAGCCCTGAAAGAAAATAACTTTCAAACCAGGTTGATGTAGATTGCAAAACTTTCTTTGAAAATTAATAGAAAAATAAGGTTCTACCATGTCAAAGAACTGAAGAAATTCATGCCCAAATAAACCAATGCTAGAAACAGTACTGCAAGACACTCTAGACAGAGATAAAAATGACAGTTCCCAGAACAACAACAGAAAGAAACCATGAGGCAGGGCAAGCAATTAAACAAGGGGGGAAAGGAAGGAACCAACAACAGGAAAACAGCATGACAAAGTTAAGCTAGTACATATCAGTTGTAACCATCAATGTAAATGGACTCAATTCACCAATTAAAAGAAACAGATTTGAGAATGGATCAAGAAACAGGATCCAACAATATGCTGTATGCATCTAACATGAAAGGAAACTCAGACTGAAAGTCAAGGATGGAAAACAATATTCCATGTAACAGGAACCCAGAAAAAAACAGGGTAGCTATTCTGTTTGTAGACAATGTGAACTTCAAACCAAAAATGACCTAAAGAGATAGAAAGTCACTATATACTTGTTAGGGGAAAATTCAAGAGGAAAAAATAACAATCATAAATATATATGCACCAAACACAGGAGTACCCAACTATATAAGACAAATACTAATAGACATGAAAAATCAAATATGTGATAACACAGTTGTAATGGGGGACCCTAATACCCCAGTGTCACAAAGAGATGGATCATACAACAGGAACCCAGAAAAAAGCCAGGGTAGCTGTTCTGTTTGCAGACAGTGTAAACTTCAAACCAAATATGCACAAAAGAGATAAAGAAGGTCAGTACATCCTTATTAGTAGAAAAATTCAAGAGGAAGAAATAACAACCATAAATATATATGCACCAAATACAGAAGCACCCAACTATATAAGACAATAGACATGAAAAACACAATTATAACAGAAGGCCTTAATAACCCATTGTTACAAAGAGATAGATCAACTAGACAAAAAGTCAGCAAACAAATAACACAACCGAATCAAACCTGTGAACAAATGGACTTACTAGATGTTTACAGAGTGTTCCACCCAAAAGCATCAGAATAAACATTCTTCTCAGCTGCACATGGGACATTCTCTAAAATAGACCATATATTAGTGCATAAAACATGCTTAAATAAATGCAAAGAGGTTGAAACTACTCCATGCATATTATCTGACCATAGTGCACTGAAATTGTAAATTAATAGCAAAAGAAACTGCAAAACCTGCATAAACACATGGAAATTAAATAACACCCTCCTGAACAACAAATGGGCTACAGATTAAATTAAAGAAGAAATCAAACAAAATCTGCAAGTCAATGAAAATGCAGATACAACATAGCAGAACCTGTGGGACACAATGAAAGTGGTCCCAGCAGGGAAATATATCACAATGAATTATCACATCAAGGAAACAGCGTAAGCACAAACAACCTACTATTGCACCTCAAGCTTCTAGAAAAAAATAACAAGTCAAACCCAAGCTCAGAGAAGAAAGGAAATTATAAGGATCAGAACAGAAATGAATGCAATTGAGACTAAGAAAACAATACAAAGAATTAATGAACAGAAGAGTTGGTTCTTTGAAAGAATAAACAAAATTGATAGACTCCTAGCCAACTTTATCAAGAAAACAAAAGAAAAAACTCAAATTCATGCAATGAAGAATGAAAATCATGAAATTACTACCGATTCTGTGCAAATTCAGAAGATCATCAACACCTACTTTGAAAATGTTTACTGACATAGGCTGGAAAACACAGAGGAAATGTATAGATCCCTAGAAACATGAATTACCAAAGTTGAATCAAAAAAATATAAAAATTTTGAATAACCCAGTATCAGTTACTGTAATTGAAAATGTAATTTAAAACTTACCAAGAAAAGCCCAGGCCCTGATGGATTCAATTCCACAAGAAATTTAGAGAAGATTTAATGCCAATACTCCTCAAACTCTTCAATGAAATTGAAAGGGAAGCAATTCTCTCCAACCCATTCCTGGAGGCATTCCTGATACTAAAACCAGAGAAAGACCCAACCAAAAAGAACTATAGGCCAATCTCCTTAATGAACATTGATGCAAAAATCCTCAATGAAATACTAGCAAATAGAATCCAGCAAATCATCAAGAAGATTATATGCTATGACCAAGTGGAATTCATTCCAGGAATTAAAGGATGGTTCAATGTATGCAAATCAATAAATGAAATACACCACATCAACAGAGTCCAAGGACAAAAATCACATGATCATCTCAATAGATGCAGAAAAAGCTTTTGATAAAGTCCAACATTTGTTCATGATAAAAACTCTACAGAAAATCGGAATCGATGGTATCTACCTCAATCTAATAAAAGTCATCTATGACAAATCAACAGCCAACATCATACTAAGTGGAAAAAAACTGAAAGCTTTCACTCTAAAATCAGGAACATGATAAGGATGTCTATCAACACTACTCCTATTCAAAATAGTTCTGCAAACATTAGCCAGAACAATTAGACAACAGAAAGAAATAAAAAGAATACAGATAGGAAAACAAAAGGTTATATCATCATTATTTGCACATGAAATGATACTCTACATAGAAGACCCCAAAAACTCCACCAAAAGACTTCTAGATTTAATAACAAAATTCAGTCATGTAGCTGGATAAAAAGTTAACAGTCAATAGCATTCCTATACACAAACAACAAATTCACTGTGAGAGAAATTATGGAAATAACACCTTCCATAATAGCATCCAAAAAATGAAATACTTAGGAATCAACCTAACAAAGGATGCAAAAGATCTATACATTGAAAACTATAGTATTTTAAAAAGGAAATTGAATAGGATGTTAGAAAATGGAAAGATATCCCTTGCTCTTGGTTAGGAAGAACCAACATAGTAAAAATGGCCATATTCACAAACTTGTTACACAGATTTAATGCAGTCCTGATCAAAATACCATTAACATACCTCACAGATCTAGAGAAAACATTCCTAAAATTCATTTGGAAGCAGAAGAGACTTAGAATGACAAAGGTTATCCTGGGCAACAAAGGCAAGGCAGGGGACATCATAATCTCTGACTTGAAATTATACTGCAAAGCTTTTGCAAATGGGGAGGGAAGGAAGGGTTAAAAAGAAAGGAGGGAAATGAGGAAAAAGGAAGAATCAAGATATGTCATGTACAAGTACAAATTTCCTGTGATGAATATGGTCACTATGTATATCTAAAATGTACCAATAAACTTCATTCATTCAAACAATTGCTCTTAAGTGCTATTTCTCATTGACAAGCTAAGAATATTAGGGGGAAAATAAAGAAGAAAAAGGTCATTGAACTCCTTTGTACAGAAATAAGACTGTCCAAAAAGATGTTGCAGCTCTGTCAATAATGAGAATTAATGCAGATCAACTTACCAGAGAAGTTTCTCTACCACTTGGAGCTGAGAGTCAGGACATTTCATATATTAACCTTTTCTGGACATCACCACAATTTAAAGATCATTTACAAATATCCACCTCACACCTCCTTGCAAAAATTCACACTGAGTAATTTTGGTCATTATTCTCTAGTTTCTGGGTGAT
>RJWM01042931.1:0-14085 GCA_004363535.1 Dasyprocta punctata
CAAACAGATTATCTTTAAAGATGGCCTAAAAGACAAGTATTGATTAGTGCCAATCACCTGCTTTAGAATCAGAAGTCAATAAGGAAAATATTGTGCTAACACACTTTATATAAATAAAAAGAGGTATGCCACCTTTAAATATCAGAATCTAGGAAGGCAAGACAATTGGAAATACAGAGCATTCTGATATTGTTTATTAGACAGGCAGCTTTTTTTCTGTTTTTCTGATATTTTCATACCTGTTTTAATAATAGTAACTTATAACAAGGACAGAATGAGTGGTAGAAAATATAATGGCATTTCTGTTTTCATGTGTGTTGGTTCAAATGAGAGACTAGGTCTCAGATTTCAGTCCAGGTGTCAGTGTTTGCTGAACCCAAGGAGATAATATCAATAGGATATTTGCTTGAGTTTTTCCCTACCTCATCACAGCATGCTGATTTAGATCAAAGCACTACATGTATAGGATGATTGTTTAAACTGCTTATCTCCACAGATTTTGGATAAATATTCTCATCTGCCCTTTCCTAGTTTGTAATCATATCGTTCTTACTCCTTTCTTCTTGTTTATCTTTTTTGTATCTGTGGTACTTTACTCTGTTTCAACATATCAGGGCTTTTACATTTTTTACATGTTATATATGTAAAAGCATAATTTTGTCCACAAGTCAATTTTAGAAAACTGAAAATAATCTAATTTAAGACACTCTGTAAATGCTGAACAAAAGATACAAGCTAAGTATAATCTACTCATCATGGTCTACAAAATATTTGTTGTAAAAAAATCCAAAGATGATTTCTCATAAGTTGAAAATTATTTTTTAATAACCAGCAGTAATCTCAGACTGAGCCTTGATGAAAAAAATACAGAGAAATGCAAAATGAATAATTTTCAACTTTTATGAAGCATCTCCTCTTTGCCCTGGAGCACAAGAAACCCTGGAGCAGATGACCTGTAATTAAGAGTAGCTCTGGGAGCCCATGCACTTACAAATCTTGGCTATTTCAACAAGATAGACCACTGGAGTAAGTACGCAAAGAAACAGAAATCAAATTGTGCGACTTCATCCCAGAGTTAAAGATAATTCTTAGATACTACTCCCCGCTGAAGAATTTTAAATTATTATTACATCCTGGAGAAAATTAAGGCATTCTATAGCAATTCAGAAAAAAATTACCTCTCCATGGCTTCAAGATGTTTACCTCTGCCAGAGACCATCATATTCTGCTCTCTCTCTCTCTCTCTCTCTCTCTCTCTCTCTGACTGACTCTTCAGATTATTTATTGCTAGAGTTTCTCTAATTCATATCTCCAAATAAAATGAAGATGACAAAAAAAAAGAATCAATCAAAAAGGAACTATTAGTTAAGATCAAATTTCAACCATTTGCTATGGTAATCCACTCATTAACTAAAATAATATTATTGACAGCCTAGTTGCTCTATGTAGAAAATACAGAACTGAATACGACAAAATCTCTTAACTCTTAAAGCATGCCTTCTAATGGGTCTATCTAGAAAACAGGCAAAATAAAGCAGTGTGTGGTGTTATGGTCTGTATATTTGTGTCTTCCCAAAATTTATATGTTTATACTCTAACCCCCAATGGGATGGCAACAGGAGTTGGGAAGCAATTGATTTTGGGAAGTAACTGATTTTGGTAAGGTCATGAGGGTAGTGCCTCTATGATGGCACTGATGTCCTTATAAGAAGAGAAAGAGGCGAGAGGTCTCTCTGTCTTCTCACTATGTGAGAACACAGCAAGAAGATGGCCATCTACAGACTTGGAAGAGAGCATTCACCGAAGTCAAAAATCCTGGGCCCTTGATACCCTGATTCAGCCTTCAGAACTATGAGAAATAAATTTCTGTTGCTTAGGCCACTCAGTTTATGGTACTTTGGCTACAGCAGTCCAACTGACTGAGTCATTTAGTATGTCTGATGGCAGCAAAGTAAGGAGAACATAAAGAAAGGAAATGAGAAATGTGGAATGATTACTTGTTGCTGTTTTAAATATTGTGGTCATAAAAGACTATTTATAAAGGTGATTTCTAAGTAAAAATTTGACTAAGATGAGGGCAAACAGGAAGAGAAGAGGCAGGACCTTGTGGGTTTGTAAGAACTTCACTGAATAAAATGGGAGAGTCATCAGAAGCTTGGAAGCTGGTGAATAACACAATCTGATAGGTGTTTTTTCTTCTAAGAGTCACTCCAGCTGTAATGTTAGGAATAGCCTGGAGGAGGGCAAGGGCGAAGCAGGGAGGAAAGGAGGAGTGCAGACCTAGGAGAAATATAAGTGAAACATCCCGAAGATGACAATGACAAGGACAACGATGAGTGGACCAGTGAGGGGAAGCAGAGTTTCGTGAGTAAGAGATGATCGGATCAGATGATGAAGGAAGAACCAACCACAGTCTCTGAGAGACTGAAAGTAGAAAGCAAAAGAAAGGGGATAGAGAAGAAAGACACTGACAATTTTGGCTTGAATGTAAGGACGAGTTACTGTGAATGAAGAGGCAAAAGCGTGGGGAGATGTGCAGGCATTATTTACTTATTTATTTATTTGGTGTGGCTTTAAATGAGTCAGTTTGGAAGATGATAGATTTTAGATGCTTATTAGAAATCCTAGTGGAGACACTGAGTAGGCAGTTAGATATACAAGACTGAAGTTCAGAGAAGGCAGGAAAGCAGACACAAATGTGTGACTTACAGGTATAAAATGTTTTGAATCTAGCTGAGATAACCAAGAATAAATGTTGATAGAAGTTACACAAGGGCTGAACCCTGGAGGTCTTCAATATTAAGGGGGCAATGATAGAAGTGGGAACTAGCGAAAGTGTCTGGAAAGGAACAGACAGGGAGGAGTCCAAGGGAAGAAACTGTTGTGTGAAATGAGCAATCGAGTGTGTCGAGAAAGAACTGACTCCTGGCCATTTTAAGTGGGTGCGCCAGTGCTATTAAGCAATGATGAGTAAAAGCTTTTAATCTCCAGCCTCTAACTCTAATTTAAAAAAAGCAAAAGCTATGAAGAAGTATCCTTCTCTCTTATAAAAATATTCTGCTTATATTTGTAACACTTAGGGATTAAGTTAACTTACTTAGATTGTATTGAAATTCTGTTGATAACTCGTGTTTTAAAATAATGTCCCTAAACCATATGTTCAAAATATCCCCAGGCTTTTAAAATCTTTACTGAATGAGTAAATTATTCAATAAAAGGAAATTATCTCAGTGAGTATGTTATTAGGAATGTAGTTTAGTGATTTTCCAGAAAGAAGGATGACTTGGCCCAGATGGATAATTTTTTTTACTCTGGTATCACCCATGCTGATAAAAATCAGCTGCAGTCATTGTATATGAATTTTTGTGATTTTCCAGGTGGATACCAGGGGCCCACCTGGGCTCAAATGGAGCTGAAGATTCAATGAACACAGAGCACCTTTAGAAACTTAAAATCCAAAAAAAGTTGATGAAACAAATTTCTGTCTAGCTGCATAGTTTAGCACATTCCAGAGGTATATAGGAGAAAATATCATTTTTTTCTAGATGTAAAAATAGAATATGGAATCTAAAACCTGAAGCATACAGTATCCTTTGATTTGGCATTTTTCACTTAACAGTGCTGCAGTAGCTAAGAAACCATGTATTTGTCTCAGTCTAATCATATAAAGAATACCTAGATGATAAAACCAAAAAACAGAAATAACTAAATATCTAAAGAGTGGTAAGAAGGGCCGGGAGTTTGGTTCAGTGACTTAAGCGCCTGTCTGGCAAGCGCGAGGTTGTGAGTTTGATCCCTGGGGCTGCAAAAAAAAAAAAAAAAAAAAAAAAAAAAAAAAAAAAAAAAACTGATAAGAAATAATGAGGAAAGGGTGAAAAGTAAATAGCCCTAGTTTTGTAGAAAGTACTTTTCTTTGTCAAACCACACAAAGTTCCTAAAATGCAGATGTCTCCAGTATTAAGAATATGAGAACACCAGAAACAGTGAAACATTAAAAGATTTGTCCAGTGTCACAAGGTAAAATGTAGAACCCAGTGTTTTTAAACTCCACTTTGAATAGTTCTGACAAGGTTATACTGTGGTCAGAATAACAAGGACTACTCTTTCAAATACTAAAATATTTGGTTAAAGAATTTGCTGCAATTTGGTCATTTTAAAGAATGCCAATGTATTATTACTAGACATCCTTACAAACTGCACACACTCACAGAATTCACTCTGCAGTGTACAGTACGTGCTAACATGGACGTGTGCAGGCAACTACTTCTTTCATTCGACTATATTATGAGGCATTATTATCATTCTCTAAACTTTACCCTGGTTACAATTTACCAAAAAATTATCTTTGACGCAAAACATATCTTAGCCTTAATGGTAAAATTCTAGCCTGTGGCAAAATCTGGATATGTTATTTATGCTGCTGTTTGTAAATAGCATATATTCTCACATCTGGGCAGACGCGAAGCATCTGTGGTGGGAATTAGCCTTTAGGTATCTAGCAGCAAAGATTCCAAGGCAAAGAAGGGTAAGTGTTAACAGTTCCATGCTTTTATGCAGACGACAATAAAGCTTAGCAGAATGACTCACATGTATCCAAAGCCTCTCTTCTTGAGAATTTTCAAAACCAATCTTAAATGTTCCTGGATCAATGGGAATTAGTTTAAATTGTGCTTGTCTCAAGCAAAGACTGCTGTAAATCAATCTCCTCCTAAATGTACATGAGTAGTTTAAAATTACATCAGATGCCATGGCCAACAAGTGTTGGATGCCAGATCTAAATAGAGTAGATCTAATTTTCACTAGATTGGAATATGTAATACAGAAATGGATTTTTTTAAATGTCATGGGAAATAACTGCATTGCCCCTAATGCCCATATGCTCCTTAAACACCCAAAACACTGATCAAATAGACAAGGAGTGCATGTCACAATACAGAATGGATTCATCACTACTGGGGGGAAGATCCTTTATGGAAAAACAGTTATGGTAAGGAGTAAATGACCTATATTCTTTAAAATTGTATTTCCTATTTTTATATTTATTGCTTACCAAGGTTGTCACACATATTTTGGTATTTTGCCTTAATTCCTGGACAGTTGGGGATAAAGTTATATTATTATTTTTATGCCTAATGACTAAGTGATTTCTGCAAGTTATAAGAGTAGAGAAATACTTGTAAAATATTCCATTATAAAAGAACAAAGTAATTTCTTCATATTCTGACTACCTACAGCCACTTTATTTTTATTGGTTATTCATTATAATGCAGCCTCATTCTAGAGAAAATTCAAGAGTTAGGAAAAATGGTAGAAGTAATAAATACACTGAGTACTACCCTCCCTATACATAACTGTGCTGAAAGATACTTGCACGAATTAGAAAATAGTCACCTGTATGTTTTATATAAATAATGAATGCCTCATATATTCTAAGTCTATAAATGTACAAAAAGTTCTGTCTTCAATGAATTATTCTTAAAATAAAAATAAAAACTAAATGAGAGAACTGAGAGAACACAATTAAAATCTGGGAAACTTTTTTAATAAAATTAAAATAAACAATAAACTCTAAAATATATCTGGTTAAAGGATGCCCAAAAAGAACACTCTCTGGCCTACTTACATTTAGGAAACATTAGATAAACTCAGATTTGCCACAGAATGCCTCTGTTTTAGATTTGGAGTGCCTTTGCAATGATTTATGCAAACCCACTATTATCTTGTTGAGCCCTGGTTATTCACACAAGGACAGCTAAATTAAAGACTGGACCTGTATTTTAGGCCTGGGGCAAGAGAAAGTTGAGCACCATCCCAAAGAAAAAAAAATGATTTGGTTTTCTAGGAAAGCTGCCAACTCCTTCTCTATCCCACGACCTGTAGTGGGTGTGGGGAGCCAGGCTGAAGTTAACGCAAAAGGGGGAATTAATTTGTCTACGTTATTTCAGCAAGGGGAAAAGGTTTGCAGGGATGCCAACTGTGTGAGATGCTAAGGAATCACCAGGAAATGTCAGCCAACAGCGATCCTGGGTGAGCTCACCTGCTGGGGGCCAGATAAGAACAGTAGATTCTGTAAGCCTTGTAAAAGTCTGAAAGTTGGGCTTGGGAGAATCTTTGATTTCCTCTAAGAAAGGAAGGGCTAATGCAGCCAGGGCAGGTTGAACCTCAAAATATTGTCTGTGAATTTCTCTTGATGTTTTTGTTTTTGTTGTTATTTTAGCTCACCATTCATGGAAGTTTCTATCTGGTTTAATTCGGGGCCAGTGTTTGTTTTTATTGTTTTCCTTGATTTCCTGGAACACTGACAGTTTAAAAGATTTGAGTGCCTGCTTTGAATTAAGCCTGCTGAGTTAAATTACTGATTGAAAAGGAGCACGCAGATTTTGATTCAAATTAGAATGAGGTGCTAGTGGTTCCAAAGCAATGCAAGCAGAAAGAATGTGGCCATGTTCCTTAGTTCCTTGCAAGAAGGCAGAAATAAATTGCTTTCTTGTTTAACAGGTTTCAAAAGTAGCAGATACATTTGCTTTTGGTAACTAGATGTGGTTAAAAGAAGTTGGACAATTAGAGTCATTTCCATAATCAGCAATTGTCATTGCTGAAATTAGAGAAAAAGTAAGTAATAAAGGAAAAACGTGTCTGGCAGGAAGCATTATTCAATCGTAAGTTTTACCAAATGGTTAAAAGTGTAGCTTATATTACACTCCTGTGAATTCACAACAACATGGGAGAAACTAGGCCACTCAACTTCACAGTTCCGGGGAAAAACGAGGCACTTTCTGGAACTTTTAGTTTCCCAGCAATGTGTTTGTGATGCATTCCAGATGGGCAAGCCTTGAAAAGTGACAGTATCCATCTATTTGTGCGAATGAACACAGAGCGAGTGAGAGTTTTCACATCCCTGTCTCCCTAAAACATAAACACCATGAACCGCAAATGAATACACTTAATCCAATTTGGGAGGATTCCTCAGGATGAAAGGCTTTATCAGTTATCATCAAAGCACCCAGTCTAATACTTTCCTTGAGTTCCTGGGGGGGGATGAAGAGTATTTGATAAAATAAAAATAAAATAAAGCTAAAGGCAGTTCTTTGGATGAAGATATACAGTTGATATTTTAATGTGTGGGTGACACAAGGCTGAAATACATCAACATTATGTTGTGAGTTCAGTTAAAACATAAAAAGATCTTGACAAATTGGAAATATGATCTAAATCTAATAGAATGGCATTTAATGGAAATAAATGTCAGAACTTGAACTAGGTTTCAGATATGTATAGTATAGGAGAGAAGAGACATTGCTTAGCAGGAGCTGGCATAAGAAAATGTTTGTGATGAGAGCAGGGGTATAGCTCAGAGGCATAGTGCCTGCCTGGCAAGTGCGATGTCATGAGTTCGAATCCTGGTACCCCCCCCAAAAAAAAGTTTGTCATTTTCTAATCAACTCCAGGAAAAACAGGAGTGTCACAAAAAGATTTAATGTAATATGACTGTAGCCCAACGTAAGAGAAACACATTAACTGCACAAAAAGGGCTTAGAATTCTCCTCTATTCTGGCTGAACAGCTGCATACCTCTGCCCACTCAGCGCGACCTAAGAGGGTTCTCCCTGCACAAGGCACAACCCTGCGCTGGATGTCCAGGTTTTCTTTGCCTTACTTTCCAAGCAGTCTTCCTCCAGCAGTTATCTCTTCTTTCTTCTGTATTTTAACTTCTGCCTCTATTTTCCGGTTCCTTTGTATTAGCATTTAATCACGTTGGGCTCTTAGTCATTGTAAACACACTCCCTAGACCCTGCCGTCTGGACCTCCCCTCCCTTGGCTCCTGATTCCTTCACAACTTCTGTCTTCTCTCCCTTGCCTTTCTGCCATCTTTATCCCACCAAAATTGGTCTTCTGCCCTCACCTCTCCTCTGGAACATTCTTTGTTAAAATCAACAACAACCAGAGGACAGCTATCAGCCTTTTTCTTCCTTGGTCACTGAGTAGCACTGGATACTCTTAGCAAGCCTTTTCTGAATTTATTTTTTTTCTTCACACTTTCTAGCCACTTTTCCCAAACTGGTTTTCCTCCTCTTATAAGCTGCCTGTTTACCATTTTGTTTTTGTTGTTGCTTGCTTGTGGTGTTGTTTTTGCTTCACTGAGTCTTGTGCGTTCCTTTCCCTCTGCCCACTCTTTGTATTGGTCTTCCTCAAGACTCCTGGTCTCCTCAGACATCCTGGTTCTCACACCGGCAGGTGGAGGGAGTTCCTTGGATGGAAATCAAAGGCCAAGGGCCTGCTGTGTTGCAGAGGACTCTCTGGAGTGCTTCATAGGAAATGCCCACCAAGGCGCTGTGAAGAGGAATCAAAAACCACAGAACTCCTTCATGTGGGCCCCATAATGGAACAATCAGCTGTCTTCATAGCAGCACTTTCAAAGACTTAACAATATTGGAGACTTTTAAGAAAATTCTTCCATGAGGAAACATTTTTAGTTAAATACACAGAAGAACAGAGTCCCCTGTGTCATGCAAAAGCTAACAACAGGCTTCACAGGGAGGTTCTGGGGCGGGGGTGGGGGGAATCAAAGATGTACAATAGAGAGTGGAGTAAAATGCTGTCACAGAAATGCAAAACCAGCTGAACAGGGATGAAAGAAGTAAGCAGGGTGGGTAACCCAGGCAAGGATTAGGACACCAGTTAGAGACCTCCATCTTGAGAGAGAAAAGTGCAATTATCACTTTTCTCCCGTAATAGTAACAGCCACCACGTGTTACTTAGCCCTGAAGATGCATCAATGATAAATTAAGTGTGGGTGACTAATCAAGGGTCGTAATTTCCTTCCATATCGCTCTGCTCTTCTTCCTTACAAACAGAATCCCTAGATCTTAGATTGGCTCATAGTGGTCTAAAACAAAAACACTTCACAGGTTCTGTATGGTCATGTGCCTGTATATCAGAATCTAACTACAAGTGGTGAGCCCAGAAATTATATTTACACGTTGAAAAAAGAATTGCCCTTCTACAGAAAAGTTGAAAAAATTATATAGCACTGATATACACGCCATCTCCATTTCCCACAGTGAACATTTCACTTTATTGTTTTATGCCATATCTATCATTTATACACTCATATATCACACACGTTAGAACTTTCCCCCTAAGGTTATCTTGTTTTGTACATCTCCAACAACTCATGAGGTAGATATAATCATTTTTGTTTTACACAGGTAAGCAAGGGACCAGAAGTCTAAATAGCTTAGGTCACACTGATAATAATAATTGGCAAAAACAATTCTTCTCCTCCAAAGTTCTGCCTTTCTATATATGAAATGCTCATCCCTTCCACTTTACCCAGCAGTCTGGAAGAGTTTCTGAGGTGTTACGTGGTAAAGCACCTTTGGTTTCATCAGCACTCAGCATTCTTAGGGCACTGCAGTAGGACCGTGCTGTTCCCTCGGGTCGGCCCCGCTAGGAAGGAGAAGCTGCTCTGACCGGCTTGGGAAGAACCGCCCGAGCTTTACGGTGCCGCCTCTGCACGCTTTCCCCTGCTGGAAGGATGAGGTGAGGACTGCAGCACAGACGTGTCACCAGAGAAAAGGAACGGGATCCTGCACTTCCACTCCAAATATTTCTCTGTGGGAGTAAACAATTCCTTTTAAAAGGGTAACCCTTCTCCTCTGATTAATTCGAAAGACATCTGAACTTAAGAATGCACAGTTCTCTTTTCCTGTCTCGAAAAATAAATGCTTATAAATGAGCCCTATTTACCACGGGTCTGCAGACCGTTAGACGCGGAGGAGGGGCGCTTCCCTTTGATGGACAACGGTTCCGAGGCTGCTCCTTCAAGTTTCATCAAGAATGATGACTTGCAGCCACTTTAATGTCACGGCTTGGAGGCTCCCAAAGCAATTGGTTTAGTAATTTATTTTGTGATCCGTGCTGTGGACATAAAACTTTTAAAAGTAAAGCTCAAGTTCCAATCTAAAGATCTGAAAAGAACATTTTCAGTCTGTTGGTGCAGACTGTTTTCCATCAGCCCAGCTGCCAGCGGTTACCCTCGGCGCTGGGCGGCCTCACACAGCCTGGCACAGCCGCTCCTCTGGATGCTGAGGCAAGCCGAGCGCAGAGATTACCACATTATCATCTCCCGACTGAAGCCCGGGTTCCATTTAACAAGCTGACAGGAGCCACAGGACCACAAAATAACACGCAGATACACGGTGTGGTATTTGTCAAAGATAAAGGGCTGAGCCTGAGCGTAATGCTTCTCGAAGGCTTTGGAAGGCATTCACATCATCTGCCCCGAATAGTTTCTGTTCGGTGAACTTCTTCCCACATTTCTCTTATTTGGTGTTTCCACTTAGACACAGTATACTCACTTGGTGGCCATGTTTTGAGGACACCAGAAATACCATTAGAGTCTACACCTATGTTTCCACACGCATTTCACTCAAAACTCATAAGGGTCCTAGCTACAGGCAATTCTACTTCATTGTTACATTTTCTTCGACCTAAATTTACAAACTGCACACACGTTTGCAGACAGAAGGATTTGTGCAACAGCACACAGCCTTGCAGCCTGCGTGGCTTTCAGGTAAGCACAAGAGAGATTTTACAAATGTAGTTTTTTAATTTTAATCCAATCACAATAGCTTTATTGCCTATATAACATAAAATAGTGTTCTTTTAAAAAACCAGTCTTATTGCCATTTTAGATGCAGTCTTGTAAGAATATAATATCCTTACTTTTCTCTATTACTTGTATACAGTAGAGTACATAAATTGAAAAGAAAAAGAGTCTCCTTCCTGTTTTCGGTATGCATAAACCCCGCCAATACAACGTGAAATATGGCATGCATTAGGAAAATTAGTTTTTAGATGACTATGACAGCATGGATGAGTCCAACAGCTTATGCTACAACAGCAGAAGAGACACTGTATTTTTAAAAACTCAAGCATCATATAGATTTAGAGATGATGTCTCTTAATTTTTATAGATAAAGTGTTACAAAAGTGAAAATTCGCCAAGTATGGAGGCGCATGCCTGTAATGCTAGTACTCAGGAGGCTGAGGCAGGAGGACTGCCATGAGTTTGAGCCCAGTCTTGGCTTGAACTACATAGCAAGACCCTGCCTAAAAAAAGAAAAAAAGTGAAATTTCTATCAAGCATTGAGTCAGATTAAAAATCTTCCAATATTGAAATGTATAGATAGGTCTCTAATTGCTCTTTTATGGTTACTTAGAAGAATCACACAATAGGAGATAGAATACTGTACAGAACTTTTTTGGGGTGAATGACTGGTTTACATTAAGAATATTCAAAATAATATGAATAAATTCTACGAATGGCAGTGTCGGCTAAAGGTTTGGATTGGGCAGGTAGAAAAGCACAAAGAGGAATAGCTTAAAACAGAATTGTTTATATGTTTAAAAAAAAAAGATAATAGAAATATTGGAAACATCTGAGATACACTGTGTAGACATATGTCATGATATTTCTTTTAGCATAACAATTATAATAGTATTATAATTATTATTTATAGTCAATAAAGACCCTATTGGGTCAAGGACTAAGATGAAAGCATAGCATGTGAAGAATAGCAAGAAAAAATAAAATTGTAGCATTTCCATTTCATTTTTTGTCTTAGTCTCTTGGCTGAAAGATGGATCATTCTGTCTCATATGTGCACACAGGCATGTATATACTAACACACACGCACATGTACACAACCTTTGCTCTCACAGGCTATCATAACTTATACTTTTATCTTAATTTCCTAATTGAAGAGCAGGAGGATTTGAATTCCCACCTCATTCAGTATTTCTAGATATTTTATGCATATGAGTCAACTGCAGGTGCAGTTTCTGAGAAGCTGGAAACTATCTAGAACAACTTTCTTAACCTGCAACTATGAATAGAACCGCAACTATGAGATCCTGACAAGTCTCTTCCGTAGACAGCTGAGTGTAGGGGTGAGAGGAGAGCAAACCAAACTTATAAACTTGTCAATAAATGTGCAAATCCATTCAGTCTTTGTATTCTAATTTTTCACTTATTGCTAGCTCCTGAGGACCACATTGTTATTCATTCTTTTGGGTGTTTGGGGTCTTTCACCCCTCTGACCAGAAATCCTCCATCATTTTTTGTTTGTTTTTTTGTTTGTCCAAAGAAACACTTCAGCTTCAATGACATATCCCTGAAGTCATCCTTCAGAGTTTAATCTTCCAGTTAGTGTCTTCTTGCCTTGGGATATGTTGGGCAGAAATACTACAAAATTCCCTGGAAGACTAGTTGGTATGCCCTGAAAAGAAACTTACTATAGTTTCCTTAGTAATGACCTTTGGAGGCTATTTAGTTCTAAAATTATACTTTAAATTACTTCTCTGTTTTGTCAGAATCATATGTAATGTCACAATCATTTGGATATTTAGACATAATAAGTTTAATAATCTGTAAAAGCATTTGTTATATGGAAAATCACCACATATTGAATTTGCTATATTTAAAGTATTTGAGTTATACTGCAGGTTTAAAAATTCTAGATAATTCACTACTAAGAGGATAGATGTGATGATACCCTAACAGGAGACCGTGAGTTAAAGCCAAAGATAACAGCAGAAAACTGCTACCCTTCCTTTTCCTTAACACTAACAGAAAGTGGAAGAAAAGTGACTGTGAGGTCCCTAGAAGCACTGGTGGAGAATTCAGTAAGAGAAGGAACCAAAATGGCCCAACATTTACCTTCCTATAGTGCATTGTGGGTTAGTGAAATCATCTAAGACTCAGTGACAAAACAGCTAGTTTGTCACCTCTGTCTTATGCTGAATGAAGAACTAGAGAGAACTGCAGACGAGGTTATGGGTTCTACAGTCATAATGCTGAGATTTGAACCCTAATTTCATAATTCATTTGCTTACATGTAATTTCAAAAAAAATTTTAACTTTTCAAGTTCTTAGTTTACCCATTTGCAAAATAGACTAATAGTACCACAAACAAAACATTGCTATGTGGTTTAATTCATACAATGTATTTAGAAGACCACTTAACATTAAAATAAAATATTAGATATTCTATGTTTCTGGCACCTGCTGAAAGTCAACAAGAAGGGAAAACCCAGAGATATGAACTTTTGCCCTGGTTCTGGATAGACACGTATGCACATGAGCACATTAAAAAAAAAAAAAATCAACTGGCAAAGGAGACACCTTCCTGTGAAGACATAATATTAACATTTTAAAGTTTTTTTTTTTTCAT
This sequence comes from Dasyprocta punctata, assembly GCA_004363535.1. Taxonomy (NCBI): domain Eukaryota; kingdom Metazoa; phylum Chordata; class Mammalia; order Rodentia; family Dasyproctidae; genus Dasyprocta; species Dasyprocta punctata. The sequence goes on from RJWM01042931.1 coordinate 13,238, forward strand.
ACATAGTCTCTCTCCACTTATTTAGGTTGTATTTGAGTACTTTTGATCAGTTTTTATAGATTTTAGGATACAGACAACGAATATATTTTGGTAGATTTACACAGATGTATAAATTAAGCTTTTTTGTGATGTCGTAACTTGTACCTTTACAATTTTACTTTTGAATTGTTCATTGTTTGTATATAGGCCAACATGAGATTTCTGTATATGGCTTTGTGACTTTGCACCATGACCTTGCTAAAAAAAAAATTAATGAAGTCTGGGGTTTTTTTGTTTTTTGTTTTTCTCCCACTAGTAGTAGAGATTGAACCCATGCTAGGCATGCTGGGCAAGCACTCTACCACTGAGCTCACCCAACGGGATGGCTTTTTAACCTTAAAAGCATGCGGGAACTGGTAGAACCATGCATTCCTATAAGCTGCAGTGTGGATTCTGATTTAATAAGCCTGAGGCAGGGTCCAGGATTGATTGTTGCCATGAGTTTTGCACAATCTGAAGACCTCATCTTGTGAAGTACACTCACTGTTGCTGAAACAGGATCAAATGTTTGTCTTCAGTGAGTGTTGATTGTTTTCTTTTTCCTCCCCAAATCAAATAAAATAAATAAAATAAAATAAAATAAAATAGCAAGGAACCAAAAGCATCAAAGCATATCACAAATGGTATTTTTTCATAAAGCTTAATTTTCAATATCATATTCATATAAGATTGGAAATAAAATGAAATTCTTATTATAGGTGTAGACAAAAAGTTGAAATGACTTTGCTCTGGGGAATTCACAGAGTTCACATCAAGTATATGCAATTCACAAAACATTCTAAACTCTAGAGCCACCTAACAAGCTTAGG
>RJWM01042932.1:0-14205 GCA_004363535.1 Dasyprocta punctata
TACAAGAAAGGGGTCTGGGTGTCAATCTGGCCCTGGAAGAAAAACAGAGGGGTATCTTTCAGGTTCCTGGCTGCACTTACTCCTCAATGATTTTCATCTTCTCTCCCTTCTTGAAAGACAAGTCATCTGGGTGGATGCCATCATATGGGTACAAGGCCACCACGATGTCCCCTTGCTCCTCTGGATCTAGAAATGAAGAACACAAGCAAAAGCTTTTAAGACTCAGTTAGCAGAAATGATTTAACAAATCCCTATGTGGCACAAAGGATGTGTGGAAGCACTGAAGAGAGTGATGAGTGGGATGTGAACAAACTCTACTGCCTGGGGAAAGGGGAGCTGAAGTCCACAGAGCAGTGTGCTTTATACATTGTGCACAGTATTCATTATCAGAAGTCACGTTTGCCGGAACTATAATTCTAACTCTGTATTCAAGAAATGATGTGCCTGAATGCTGGTGAGGTTGTGGCGAAAAAGGAATCCTTCTATAGTGTTGGTGGAAATGGACAAACACTATGGAAATCAGTATGGAGATGTCTCAAAAAATTGAAAGAGAAATTCCATTTGACCCCATTATTCCTTTTCTCACTATCTTTCTGAAAGAGATAGAGTCATCATATTACAGTAATACATGCATACCCATGTGTATAGCAGCACAACTCATAATAGCTAAATTATGGAAGGGGCCTACATACCCATCACCAGATGAATGGATAAAGAAAATGTGGTAAATGCACATGATGGAGTACTATTCAGTCATAAAGAAGAATAAATCTGAATCATTTATAGGAAAATGGGTGTATCTTGAGACCATAATGCTAAATAAATCAGTGTAACAAGTATCTCATGGTTTCTTTTATATAAGAGACACAAAATATAAATAATTTAAAGGTCAAAATAAAAGATGGTAGGAAACAAGGAAACAAGGAGGTAGACTTTGGGGAGATGAGAAAGATTTGGAAAAGGAAGAAGAGGGAAGAGCAGGCAGGAGGGAATCAACAATGATTGAGATGCAGTATGTGTATGTACCAATTCCCCAAAATGAGTGTAATTCATATGTATTGCAAAGATATATCAACAGTAAAATGATGTACCTGTGTTCATCAGGGCATCATTCACATACCTAATGGCAGATGTGACCCAAATGTCCACCAATGAGTGAATGATAAACAAAATGTGGCATAGCCACACAGTGGACTATTATTCAGCCTTAAAAAGAAATGAAGTTCTAAGCTGGGCGTGGTGGCGCACGCCTTTGATCCCAGCACTCGGGAGGCTGAGGTAGGCGGAGCGTTGTGAGTTCGAGGCCGGCTTGGGCTACAACGCGAGCACAGGGCCGGCCTGAGCTACATAGTGCGACCCTGCCTCGAAAAACCAGGGCCGGGAGTTTGGCTCAGTGCCTTAAGCGCCTGCCCTGGCAGGCGTGAGGTTGTGAGTTCAAACCCCGGTGCCACAAAAAAAAAAAAAAAAAGAAAAAAAAAGAAATGAAGTTCTGACATAAGCTACAACATCGATGAACCTTGAGAATGTTAGTTAAATAAACCAGGCACCAAAGGGTAAATACCTGCTTACACTTATATGTGGCACCTAGAATAATCAAACCCATGGAGACAGAAAGAACAGTGGTGCTTCCCAGGAGCAGCAGGAGAGTGGATATAAGGAGTGAGTGTCTAATGGGCACAGAGATTCAGTCTGGGATGATAAAAAAGTTCTCAGATAGATGCTGGTGATGGTTACACACGTGAACGTACTGCCACTGAACTTGACACTTAAACTGGTTAAAATGGTAAATTTCATGTTATATATTTTTCTCACAAGAAAAACAAATACAAACATCCTGGATGATGACTTTATAGAATCTCTAACAGTAAGGAAAAAACATAACTATGTTGCTAAGAATACATACCTTTAGCCTGAAACCTCTGTCCTGGTAAAAGCTGAGATTCTGGAACCTACAAGAAAATATTTATTATAAAAAATGATTTATACTTAACTTTTTCTACCCACATTCATTTGTGTATCATTTTCCTAACAGTAGCAAGTGGGTTTGAATTTGCTAACTGAGTAAGTTGGAAAGAGGGCAGCACACAAAGAAAATTCTATGGAGTGAGAATGCAACCTACGTGAGACACTGCTCTTCCTTCTAAGAGAATCACTTGCCTGTGCTGGCTGACACTGAACAGAGCTCTGGGCAGCGGCTGCTACGTGCCCACCCCATTATAGTTCTCCCACTTATTTGGTAACAGAACCTTATTATTATTTAATATGGCAATTTGCCCAGCTCAATGGCCTCCTCCGATCTTCCAGCCCCCTTGCAGATGCGGGGGGAGTGCCCAACAGCTCAGTGGCTGTATGGCGCTTCTAGCACCCCGTCCTTTCTCTTGCTTCCTTCCCTCTGCTTAGTCATGAGGGAAGGCTGCAACCCCAGCAGCCATGGAAACCAAACACTAGGGACAGCAGAAGGAAAGACAGAAGCATCTGGGCCCTGATAATTGCGCAGGATTATCACACCGGCCCATTTCAGTGTTTCCTGGACTTGTTGAAAGGCGTGTGACCAGGGCTATCACTGGCAGCTGGGAGCAAATCCTAGCCAGTCCAGGATCTTCTTGAGGTGACGCAGACTCCATTGTGGACACAGAGGGCATCCCCGGATATTGGAGCTATTGTACTGGGGAAGCAAGTAGCTGCGGAGGACCTGAAGCCATAATAGGCCACCTTTTCCTCCCAATATCACAGTGAGGCCCGGTGAGGTCTTGTGGCCTCTCCTAGGGAAGGTGCTAGCCAGGTGCCTACACCACAAGCTGTGAACTTTTCTATTTCCTTGATTAAAGTGATTTCATGGAATGGGAAGAAAATAGATTATACTTAAATTTGTTATTAAAGTCAGTCCAAAAAATCTCTAATTCAGTGAGGAGGGAAAATCACTACACTGAAAGATCAGAAAATCCATGGGTCTACATTATTCTTCAAGACTTACTCAAAGAGGTTCTATACTGATTTTTTAAAACTTCAGTCATTTAGATTTGCATAATTAGGAACTATGATTTATTTTATGTGATTTAGAGGCAATAATTAGATGAAAAACTAATTAAATTAAGAGGATTTGCAAATATCGGAGACTTAACTGACGAACATTGTTAATGCTTTTTTTCCCTAACAAGATCTCACTGTTACCCAGGTTGGGTCTTGAACTCATAGGCTCAAGTGATGTTCCTGTCTCAGCCACCTGAGTAGCTGGGGCTACAGCCACATGGCTCCCTATCCAATGCATTTTAATACTTTTTTATTAAATGTAATACCTTTTGACCAAAAGATATATACTGTACATGACTCTTATACCATTGCTCTAGATCTTTCTTTAAAACGACTTTCCCTACAGTGTTGGATTTGCAGCAGTTTGACTTCACTTCTTCATTAGACCCAGTTATAATCAGTCCATGGCATGCATCTGGCATATCTGGCGGAGCTAAGACTGCTATTTATGGCCACAGAGGCCAAACTAACTGGCTTATGAAGGGAGGGCTTCTGTGACCACAGAAGGTATAAACGAAAACATTTAGGGTGTAAATGAGGGAATTGAAAGATTTCAAATGTGTTTAAATTTCTGCTTTCTAACTTGAGTTTCAATCTCCCTTACCCTGAACAAGAGGAGAAAATGGATGTAATTTTGTATGAGTCTTCTTTGTTTTTCTGAATAAGGATATCTTCATTCATCATTTAAAAACAAGGCCAAAACAACAAACAAACCAACAAACAAAAAATCTTGGGTTTAAAGTATATAAAGCTATAGTATTTGATACCAGAAACAAATAGGTCCTTTTAAAGAGACCTCTGAAGTCCAAAAGAAGACTATCTGTGACTCAAATTCCTCTTATTTTCCCTTCTGATAATCATAATTACATGCTATGTCATTCTGTAACTATACATCTTTATGTAGTGTTTTAAATTTTTATACTGAAGCCAGACATGGTGGCACATATGCATAATTCCAACACTCCAGGAAGCTGAGGCATGAGGATGGAAAGTTAGAGCCCAAACTGAACAGCTTAGCAATTAAGTGAGACCCTTTCTCAAAATAAAAAGGGGTTAGGGTCACATCTCAGTGCAAAGGCTTCGGGGTCAGTCTTCAGTATCAAACACTCACAAATCTATTGATATGCATTTATCATAATAAACTATTAAAGCCACTAACAATCTTATACACTTGGAGAAGAGATATTTTATTTGTAATTTTACATGTTGGAATGGTAATTTGTATAACCAGAAACATCATGTATGTTCATTTAGTAGTATAACCTGCTTTAGTTTCTGATGTGAATCCAGTATTTCTTTTTGCCTCCAGACTCTGGTGTTAGTTTCTTTTTTTTTTTTTTTTTTTTTTTTTTTTTTTTTTTTTTTTTTTTTTTTTTTTTTTTTTTGAGACAGGGTCTTGATGTGTACTTCATGTTGAACTCACTGTATAGCACAGGCTAGCCTCAGATTCACAGCAATCCTCCTCCTGTCTCAGTCCCCTGACTACTGGGATTACAGGTGTGCACCACCACATCAGGTTTTATCACCTATTTTAAATCACCAGTAACAAAAAAGATGTTTCTTTACACAGGAGAATGAGACCAAATACCTATTTATTGTCCAATAATTGGCTTAGTTTTCCTAAAACTGTTTACATGTTCTTCAAATGATTAATTATGAAGCATAAATGATTAATTATGAAGCATACCAATAATTGGCTTAGTTTTCCTAAAACTGTTTACATGTTCTTCAAATGATTAATTATGAAGCATATCAGAAGTTATTTGGGGCCTAAGTAATCAGTGTGATTATTTGCATGCATATATTACAGATGGGGGATTATATATCGCAGCCATACTTTGATCCTGCGGTGGGAATTCTCCCCTGAGACTATCTACTTACTGGCCTTTGCTGTTTATTGGACGTTGGATCTCTCACATAAATAGTTCGGTCAGTATTACGTACTGGTGCAGTCTTCAAATCTATTCCATCGTCATTCAGATTGTCTTTCCTTTTTGATTTTATACATCCCATATTTCCTGTTGGAACATAAAAACAACGATATTGTTTTACTATTCCAGAACTGGCTTCAAGCCATTAGAAATCTCTCCACTAAGGGAGAGTAAAAGGCATATATATTCATTCTTTATCATACACAAATACACTCAAAGGTGGCCAGTTCACAAACAAGTTTGCTTGTTCATTCATTCATTCATAAATATTGATTGAGCATCAATTTTTGTTATCCACACATGATTCCTATTCTAAATATTTTTGTTTTGTTTTGTTTTGTTTTGGTACCAGTTATTGAACTCAGGATCTCACACTTGCCAGGCAGGTGCTGTGCCACTGAACAATATCCCTGGCCCATATTTTTGTGGCAAAGATATATAAATTTAAGTTATGGCAAAAGAGGCAAGTCAGTGATGGGATGGCTGCACAAGACCCAAGAAAAGACATCTAACTCAGGCAAGAGGTAAAGCAGGTGCTCAGGGAAGCTTCATGAAGGAGCTGCTCCATGAGTTGAGACAGGAGGGACGTGACCCAGGTGTCAAAGTCAGCAAAGGGGTTCCAGGGAGAAGTAACGTCATGTGCAGCAACCACAGTGATGCAGGATGACATGGCCACTTCAGGAACCAGTTCAACAACATTAAGCTCTTTCCTCTAGAAGCAGACAGGGAAGGCCTGGGGGATGGGGGGACACACTGGAGACAATGCTGGTGCCTTGATTTTCATACCCAGACACATCCCATGTACCTCAAGTTGAACCTATACTTTAAAAACAAAATATCTGTTATGATTTCCATCAGAAGGTCCTACAGGGCATTGGTTCCTACAGAATAGATTCTCTGGACACATTCTAGGAAATTCTTTTGGGGCAATTCAGTGGGGGCTTGGTGCTTCCCATTCTGGAGCACTGTCAAATCTGGGGGCCAATTCTTAGAACTTCAGAGGAAAGAAAGATGATTTAGAGCTGAGGAGAAATGGTAGAATCAGTTAGTACTGGGGAAGGAGCCATGCTAAGAAACCCCCAGAGCTGTCTCTGAACTCTGTCCCCACTGCCCTGCTGCCGCTCCACTGGGTCTCTTTGTCTTATACTCCAGCAGGCTCCCAGCTGACCTGGGGACTAGGACTTGTTTATCATTTCCTTTGTTAGGTATGAAGCTCTAAAAGACAGCCACGCCTCTTTCTGAAACTAGCCAGGGGTAGTTCCCAAAATAAAGGGGAAGCAAGTACTTTTTTGATTCAAAACAGCACTCGTTTTTTTTCCCCCTGGTATGTTAAAGTTTCTGAAATGGAGATGGGATTTAAAGATGGTCTGTGAATTAGCAAGATGAGTTTTAGGATTGATTTGTAAATGAGCATGTGAGTTCTTTTTTTCAGCTACCTCCCCTAACTGATCAGCCCTCAGAGTGCTTTATGAATGAATGAATATGTTAATAGGAAAGTCCTGGAAACACCTACCTCTGTGCACATGGCAAATGCTTTGCAGAGGAGCCTTGGGTGGGTCCCCCTGGTTGACTCTGTACCCCAGCCCTTTACATAGCCCCCTCCCCTCCTGCACCTGAGACCCCTGGCCCCTTGCCTCTGTGTGTGTCTCTCTGAGTCTCTCTTCCAGATCCTACACAAAGTTCCTGTCCCAGGCAAGTGAAAGAAAGAGCATGCTCCACCCTTAACATCATGATTTGCATTTTTTTTTTTTTTGATGGTACTGTGGGTTGAACCCAGAGCCTTCACACTAAGCTACATCCGCAACCCTCTTTAGAAATCTTTTATTTATTTATTTTTTTAACAGACCTTGCCAAGTTGCTAAATTGTCCAGGCTGGGCTCAAATTTGTGAACCTGCTGTCCCAACCTCTCAGAGTGCTAAGATTATAGGTGTGCACTACCATGCCCAGCTGCCATTTACACTCATTTGTCATATTCCCACCTAGTTCTAACACCAATCTGTTCCTTTTCAGTCAGCTCTCCCAGTTAGAATGGAAGTGGTTGGGACACCAGTCATCTCCTTGGCTGCCTCCAGTATTTCCAGCAGTAACACAGAACTCACAGCAGTGTTCAGAGCACAGCTAGTGAAGGAACAGAGAAATGGGTAGGGTGGCTTGGGCTGCCACGCTTGGGACAGCTATCAGGTCATCAGGACCAAAAGGCACAGGAGACAAGATGAAGGGGGCAAAACTCCCTTCAGGATGTCATTCTAATTTTTTTATTTATTTAAAAAATTTTTTAAAATTCTTTTTCAGGCTGTCATTTTAAAATATAGCAAGTGAAGCAGAAGCCTCTAGAACTCACTTCAGGCTTTCGGGAAATACAGGAGAGAGGGAGAGGAATAGGACACTCAGAAAAATCCGGAATGTGCTGTACACTAAAGAAGAGTAGCTGGATTTGTCTATGGGAGGGATGGGGCAGAAGTATTCCATGTGGAAAGACTGCAGGGCCAGCCAGGAACTCAGTGCTACAGTGTTTGCCTAGCATGTCTGAGGCCCTGGATTCTGTCCCCACCACAGAGGGAGACAGACAGACAGACACACAGATACAGAGAGTCAGACAGAGACAGAGACATTTGGGGGATAATGTGTGAACCTTCACTGAGTCCCAGAGGCAGAGAATTGGAAGCACATAACTGAGATAACTGGGGAAGTCTGAGTTGGTCTGAGAAAGACACCAGGGCACTATTAGGCTTTGTCAGGTGATAATGGAATTGTGGGTGTATGGGGCCTCTACATCGCAGAAGATGCAGGTGCAGATGTATGGGGGTAAGGGTTAAGGCCTCAGCAAATTTTAACACTTCGGTCACAATGGTGGGGGTGGGGTGGAGCAAATGTGTCCGAATGTTAAAAATTAGTGAATCTGGGGAAGAGGATAGTCTTCCATTGTTTTTTGCAGATTTGAAAACTTCAAAGCAAAAAGTTGGATGGGAGAAGATAAGAGGATTTTAAGAATAATTCTGTAAAAAAGCACTCATTGCATGTTAGAAACCCAGTGGAGCATCTGTGTGTGCATGAAGGCCAGAAATGAGATCAGCAAAGCTCCTTTCCATGGTAAGCCAAGGAGCCTGGGCTTAATGGCAACAAGGTAGGCAAGGTGGGCTAGCATGGGAAAATCTGCCCCCTAGAGTCCAAAAGTGTCCAGAGGAAGAGATGACAGCTACAGTCAGAGGGCAGTGGTCTTGGAAACAGGAATGAGGACAAAAAAAAAAAGAAAAAGAAGGTGGGTGGACTCAGGGTGTCAACCAAGAGCACCGTACTAATGGATCATCATTTGTTCATGCTTAGTTTGTTTTTCCTGCTTGCTATCACCATGGACAATTGAGAACCAAGTGTATGTATCTCAGATTAAAAATGGAAACAGCACTCACGTGGAGAATTATCATAACCTCATGGCTTATACAGATCAGAAGCAGAGATCAGGTTTGAAGCCCTGCAGTTCAGAAAGAAACTTTGAAGAGCACTTCTTATTGTGTGGCGATCAATAGCCCAAACACTAACCAGGTCTTGTAATTCTCTAAGCTGCATGAAGGCATCAGAAGAGTAGAAAATACAATCCATGCCTGACAAAAACGAAGAATGCAATTACATATTTCCAAGTTCTATGAACTATACTTTGCAATGATGTGTGCTTTAGTATTTTTTAATTAAACATTTATCACGCGCTGCACATCTCATTTAAAAGGCATTATTATGCCTACTTTACAGAGGCTTAGAGAGGTTTGGTAAGTGGCTAGTGAGTGGAAGAGCTGGGCCTCATTCACAGCTCACTTTGGTTCAAAGTCTAAGGTCAGCACTAATTCCATAGCCTGCACTCTTACTGCTTTGCTATATGATAGCTATTTTGCTATTTTGTGTTTCATTACTAACGCTAACAAAGAAATTATTTTCATAGCCTACCTTTCTCAAATGGATACGAAACTCTACCACAAAAAAGTCAATAATGAGGTTAATAAAATGAAAACAGAAAATGAGAAGCACTGAAAAGAGGAGAGTGTGAATGTGGTTACACTGTGGGTAATACATCTGTGTAACTGAACTGCATGTTTGCCCCGAGTTTGCTGACAGGAAGGGCCAGAGGTTACATGAGTCACCCATCAGAGGAAAAGGACTGAGCTCTTCATGGGTAAGTGCGCCCCAGCAAGAATTATAAGTTCACTGACGGTAAACATACGTGTTGTGGATGATACATAGTGGGCAATACCTCCAATACCCTTTTTTTTTTTTTTTTGCGGCACCGGGGATTGAACTCACAGCCTTGCTCCTGCCAGACAGGCGCTTAAGCTGCTGAGCCAAACTCCCAGCCCTGGTTTTTTGAGGCAGGGTCGCACTATGTAGCGCAGGCCGGCCTTACGCTCACGTTGTGGCCCAAGCCGGCCTCGAACTCACAACGCTCCGCCTACCTCAGCCTCCCGAGTGCTGGGATTAAAGGCGTGCGCCACCACGCCCGGCTTCCAATACCCTTTTTAAACAGCAAATAAAGGTACATTTTATATGGGGAGTCTTTGGTTTAAAAGTAATCCTGATCACTGAAGGATGACTCGCAAATACAACCTTGGAAAGTTCCTTGGGAATGCTCAACCCTATGGTCTGAAGAGATCCAAACAGCCAGACATCCCCTCTGCTCATGAGGGACACACACATCAACATCTACACTAGCACCTGCAACAAAGAGAGGCTGGTGACTTCTCTTTCCAGAAATTTACTCATGGGAACAAATATCCATCAATAGTGGCTCCTCCTTATTCAAGGACCTTTGAATATTAAAAGAATGATTTAAAACAAAGAGTAACCCAATGTAGTGGCATATGCCTGTAATCCCAGCTGTAATCCCAGGCTGAGACAGAGGGATTGGAAGTTCGAAGCCAGCCTGGGCAATTTAGCCAGATGTGGTCTCAAAATAAAAATAAAAAGGGTTAGGGATATAGCTTAGTAATGGAGCACTTGCCTAGCATGTACAAGACCCTGGGTTTAATCTCTGGTACAAAAAGAAAAAGAAGAAAAACAAACAAAAACAAACAAACAAACAAACACCCCAGCAAAAACAAAAAGCAGACTCTGGAATGGCAGACTATAACTACTCGTTACCACCCTCCTGCCTCTGGTGTAGGCACTACAGTGCCTAGAGACTGTTCACCTGCTCAACAAAGAAGCGATTGTGCACCTGGACTCTGCTTCTGGGGACCTCCACAAGGGCACCAAGATGGTCACACTAACATCACTTGTTATAAACAGTCCATCTAGATATATCAGTCTTTCATCAAATTAGGGAAAACTAGCAGGTATTCAACCCCGTTTCTAGTCTTCTCTTCTCTACCACATAAAAGTTTTAAAATTAGTCATCATTCACATTAGCAGAATTTAAAGGAATCAAAAATTGAAAATTGGATGTCACCTTTCACCTACAAAGAAAAATAGACTATCCTAGAGTCTCCTTCCCATTCATTCCCTTCCCCTCCCCTCCTCTCCTCTCCTCTCTGACCTGTTCTGTGGTTATGAATCCTACAATATGAGTCTATGAATTGTTAACATAATTGTAGATCTTAACACTTTAAAATGAAGTTACCATGATTTGACTTCTCATGAAGTAAATGTCTTGCTTTGTAAAAAGTCATAAAATAGCTAGAGCTTGCGGGCCCCACCCACCCAGAAGCAAGGCCCTGGCACTGTAGGCCTGGGACTCGCCCAGGCTTGCCTGGTACAGTGGAACCCCTGAACTCCTTGCAGCCAGACTTAGGGTCAGGGCGGCGCCACACTCTGGGGTACACTCTGCCTAGCTCCCTGGGACCGGAAGGCCTTAGCCCCCACCCGGGAAGGTGAAGGCTCCACCCACATGCCCCGGGAGGCCGCCCTCACTTGCTGTGTACAAGACCCAGCTCTACTGGGTCCCGCGGCTCAGCGCGACCCACCAGGGGAACACCCGGCCAGCCTCGCAGGACACAGAGCCACATAGGCTCTAGAAGAAAATGACTAAACAAAAGACCAAGAGGCAGTCTCAGTCCCCCAGCCCACTGAGAACAAACCCAAGAGACACTGAAATGGAAGACACTGGGAGTCACACAGCTGAACTTTCTGAAATGATACAAAACGCAGTAAAGAAACAGCTTGATGAAGCTATAGAGAAATTCAAATCAGAAATATTCTCTCAGTTAAAAAATGAAATAAGACTCATTATTAAAGAAATGTGTGTATCTAAAGAAGAGCAAGATAAAAAAATAGAAGAACTTAAGAAAATGATTGAAACTTTGAATGAACAATATAAGACACAAACAGAATGCATGAAACAGATGCAAAGGGAAATGCAGGAAATGAAAATTTCCATGGAAAGTTTGAGAAACCACTTGAATGAAGCTGAAGATAGAATCTCAGATCTTGAAGACAGCATGGGAGATCATGGCCATGAAAGAAAAGATCACTTAAAAATAGTAAGGAACCAAGAAACAACAATTCAACAGCTGCAAGATGATGCCAAGAGAAATAATATAAGATTAATAGGCATAAATGAAAAAGCAGGGGTCAATACTAATGACCTATGAAGACTATTCACAGAAATAATAGCAGAAAACTTTCCAAGCATGGGAAGAGAATCTAAAATACAGGTAACTGAGGCATACATAACCCCAATTAACCATAACCAAAATAAATCTTCATCCAGACATATAATAATAAGGGTATCAGAAATACAGCACAAGAACAAAATACTAAAAGCTGTCAGAGAAAAGAAACAGATCACCTATGAAGGAAAGTCTATCAGAATCACGGCAGACTTCTCAACACAAACCTGTAAGTTAAGAAGAGCTTGGAGTGAAGTATTTCAAATCCTGAAAGAAAACAACTTTCAACCCAGATTGATGCACCCTGCAAAACAATCCTTAAAAATAGATGAAGAAATAAGATACTTTCATGACAAAGAAGAACTAAAGAAATTTATGGCCACCAAACCAACACCACAAAGAGTACTGAAAGACACTCTAGAAAGAGACAAAAATAGCCAGAATCTCAAGCATAACAGCAAAAAAAAACCACTAAGTAGGGCAAATAATTAAACAGAAAATGTAGAAAACCAACAACAGAAAGATATCATGACAGGGATGAGCCGGTATGTATCAGTTATATCAATCAATGTAAATGGTCTCAACTCACCAATAAAAAGAAACAGACTAGCAGAGTGGGTTAAGAAGCAAAACCCAACAATATGCTGTGTACAAGAAACACATTTCACTCAAAAGGAAATTCACAGACTAAAAATCAAAGGCTGGAAAACAATACTCCATGCAACAAGAACCCAGAAAAAAGGAGGGGTAGCTATTATATTTGCAGACAATACGAACTTCAAACCAAAAATGATCAAAAGAGATAAAGAAGGTCACTACATACTTGTTAGGGGAAAACTTCTAGAGGAAGAGGTTGCAATCTTAAATATATATGCACCGAATATGGGAGCACCCAACTATGTAAGACAACTCTTAATAGACATGAAAAACCAAATAAACAATAATACAGTTATAACAGGGGACCTTAACACCCCACTGTCACAGAGAGACAGACCAATCAAACAAAAAATCAGCAAAGAAATAACAGAACTGAATCAAACTTGTGAACAAATCGACCTAGTAGATGTGTACCAAGTATTCCACCCATCAACAACAGAATGCACATTCTTCTCAGCTGCACATGGGTCACTCTCTAAAATAGATCATATACTGGTCCACAAAATATGCTTAAGTAAATGCAAAGGAACTGAAATAATTCCATGCATATTATCTGACCACAGCGCAGTAAAATTGGAAATGAATGACAAAAAAACCTACAATAACTGCATAAACACATGGAAATTAAGTAATACTCTCCTAAATAACCAATTGGTCACAGAAGAAGTTAAAGACGAAATTAAACAATACCTACAATTGAAGGAAAATGCAAATACAAATTACCGGAACCTGTGGGACACAGTGAAAGCAGTCCTCAGAGGGAAATTTATAGCACTAAACTCTCATATCAGAAAAACAGAAAGAACACACATAAACAACCAAAAGCTGCACCTCAAACTACTAGAAAAAGAAGAGCAAGTCAAGTCCAAAGCCCAAAGAAGGGAGGAAATTATTAAGATTAGAGCAGAAATTAATGCAATTGAAACTAAGAAAACAATAAAAGAATTAATGAATCAAAGAGTTGGTTCTTTGAAAGAGTAAATAAAATTGATAAACCCCTAGCCAACCTTATCAAGAAGAGGAAAGAAATAACTCAGATTCAGGCAATAAGAAATGAAAAGGGTGAAATCACTACAGACCCTGTGGAAATACAGAAGATCATCAACACCTACTTCAAAAACCTTTACTCACATAGATTTAATAACACAGAAGAAATGGACAGATTCCTAGAAACCTATGAATTACCAAAGCTGAGTCAAGAAGATGTAAAGCTACTGAATAACCCAATTTCAGCTAATGAAATTGAAAATGTAATTAGGACCCTACCAACAAAGAAAAGCCCAGGCCCTGATGGATTCACTGCTGAATTCTACAAAAAATTTAGGGAAGACTTAATGCCAATACTCCTCAAACTCTTCAATGAAATCAAAAGGGAAGCAAGTCTCCCTAACTCATTCCTGGAAACAAGTATTACCCTAATACCAAAACCAGAGAAAGACCCAACCAAAAAAGAAAATGACAGGCCAATCTCCCTAATGAACATAGATGCAAAAATCCTCAATAAAATACTGGCAAATAGAATACAGCAAGTTATCAGAAAGATTATACACCATGATCAAGTGGGATTCATCCCAGGAATGCAGGGATGGTTTAACATACGCAAATCAATAAATGTAATACACCCTATCAATAGGGCCAAGGACAAGAACCACATGATCATCTCAATAGATGCAGAAAAAGCTTTTGAAAAAATTCAACACCCATTCATGATAAAACCCTACAGAAAATCAGAATAGACGGTCTCTACCTCAACCTGATAAAAGCCATATATCATAAACCAACAGCCTATATCTTACTAAATGGACAAAAACTGAAAACTTCCAACCTAAAATCAGGAACAAGACAAGGATGTCCATTATCACCACTCCTATTCAATATAGTTCTGGAAATATTAACCAGAGCAATTAGACAAGAGAAAGAAATAAAGGGAATAAGGATTGGAAAGGAAGAAGTGAAATTATCATTATTTGCAGATGATATGATACTCTACATAGAA
>RJWM01042934.1:0-14073 GCA_004363535.1 Dasyprocta punctata
GCTTGGACTTCATTTCTAACAGAGCTACTTCCATCCATAAACAGAGTGTACTCAGCATCTATCAGGGGGTCCATTTTTTAGAACAGTTTATCCCAGTACAGCATGTGGATGTGGCACCTGGACAGTTAGGACTTGGTCTAAGGTGAGCATCTCAGCCTTCTTGATCAGAAGGAGAGAGATTGTTAAGAGTGTAGAGGCAAAGGGTAGAGGCAGCCCTTAGCAACTGAATCCAACTATTTGCACAGGTAGGCCACTGGCTGCTCCCAGGGACCGACAGTCTGAATAAGAATCTTTGTTTTTGTCAACTCAAGGATCTAGATCTTATAGAAGCCAGCAGCTCCAAGAAATTAGCAGTTTTAGCCTGGCGTGGTGGCGCATGCCTTTAATCCCAGCACTTGGGAAGCTGAGGTAGGAGTTTTGTGAGTTTGAGGCTGGCTTGGGCTACAACGTGAGCTCAAGGCCGGCCTGAGCTACGCAGTGCGACCCTGCCTCAAAAAACTAGGGCTGGGAGTTTGGCTCAGTGGCTTAAGCGCCTGTCTGACAGGTGCGAGGTTGTGAGTTCAATCCCCGGTGCTGCAAAAAAAAAAAAAAAAAAAAAAAAAGAAATTAGCAGTTTTTTTTCTTATAACCAGTTTCTGCCAGATATTGCAGCAAAGCTTTTGTGCCTTTCTAGCAGGTAGAATGACTGTGATTAATCAGAAGTGCTTTTTCAAAGAAGAAATAAGTTTTTGAACCACTGGGAGGTTGAGTCCAGGTCAGTTAACCTTTGAGCCTAGAACTGCGATCTTTGTGAAGAGGGGCTGACTGACAGGAGCCAACTGAAGGCAGAAGAAAGCCTTCTTCAAGTCCAGGCAAGTATACCAGCAGGTTGTGGGTGGCAGAAGACTGAGACAACATATACGGAGGGCAATTGTGGCAGCATTGGCAACTTGGAGATCTTGAACTGGTTTTACAGGCAGGAGAGGTGTATTTTAGCAATTTGACAGTCTATAGACATCTTTCAGTTTTGAAACATCATTTTTCTTTCCTCAGAGGACTGTGACTGCTAGGGCCTCCCTGAAAATAGTGGAAGAGTTCTTTTATTTTTATTTTTATTTTTATTTACTTTTTCTTTTTTGAGACAGTGTCTCGCTATGCAGTTCAGGCTGGCCTTGAGCTCACATTGTAACCCAGGCTGGTCTTAAACTCACAGTGATCTTTCCGTCTCAGCCTCCCAAGTGCTGAGACTGCAGGCATGCACCACTATGCCTGGCTAAAAGTAGATTTATTTATTTTTTTTAAAAAATTTTATTTTTGGCACCAGGGATCGAACTCATGACCTTGTGCTTACCAGGCAGGCATTTTTTTTTTATTTAAGAGAAAAAAGACGCAGAAAAAGAAAAATAAAAAGCAAAAGAGACAATCAAACAACAATAACAAATCCAACATATAATAACATTATATATTTACAAAGCATGATAGGAATTTGACACTGGTTGTAATACTGCATATCATTACTTTCAAAAGGGTTGTTTATATTAACATAGACATGTAAAATTGATCTAATCATGAGTATTAACTGTTCTCTTCCAATAACTGATACATTTCGTAGTATAGTCATTTTACCTATCTTACGTATACATATATATAAATTTATGTCTTTTTCCTTTTCCCTTCCTTCTTTCCTCCTTACCCCATCCCAATTACTTTTGCCCTTTGAGCATTTTCTTACCCTTACACAGTATTTATTGTAGATTTTGGGTCGCATATACTTTTTCAGTTTCTTACACTAGGAAGACAGGATGGTATTTACACATGTGGGTTTGATTTATCTCACTTATGAGTGTGGTCTCAAGTCGTGTCCACTTACTTATAAAAGTCTCGATGCAATCTTTCTTGATAGTTGAGTAGTACTCTGTTGTATAAAAATATCACATCTTTTTTATCCATTCCTTGATTGATGGGCACTTGGGTTGTTTCCAAGATTTGGCTATTACAAATTGTGTTGCTAGAAACATGGGTGCACAGATATCACTGTGGTATGATGTTTTCAATTCTTCTGGGAACATGCCCAGAAGTGGGATAGCTGGGTCATATGGAATCTCTAATCCTAGCTTCTTGAGGAATCTACACACTGATTTCCACAGTAGTTGCACCAGCCTCCACTCCCACCAACAGTGGAGAAGAGTTTTTTTTCCCCACAGCCCCTCCAGCATTTGTTATTGGTTGATTTCTTAATCTTGGCCATTTTTTCTGGGGTGAGGTGGAATCTCAGTGTTGTTTTAATTTGCATTTCCTGAATGACCATTGATGTTGAATTTTTTTCATATATTTATTTGTCATTTGTATTTCTTCCTCTGCGAAGTGTGTATTCATCTCAGATGCCCATTTTTGGCTTGGCTCCTTGAATTTTAGGGGCCTGACTTTTTAAAATTCTTTGTATGTTTTAAATAGAAGTCCTTTGTCTGAGGGACAGTTGGCCAAGATATTTTCCCAATTCATGGGTTTTCTTGTCACTCTATTGGAGATTTCTTTTGACATGCAAAACCTTTTTATTTTATTTTATAGCAAAAAAATATATAGGACATTAGAAAAACATCGACAAGAAATACAAATGTTATAAATGCTATATTATTTTCAAAAGAACAATTCACAGTAAAAATGAAATCTGAAAATGACCCTGTGAAAACTGTTTTTCACTCAAAATTCTTTTTCTTTAACTATCTTAATTTTTTATATACATACATAGATTTTCTTTCAGTTTTTCACACAAGTGCAACAATATGATGGCTACATATGTATGACTGATTTGTTTTACTGATGAGTACATTTTCACGGTGCAGCAAAAACTTTTTAATAAGATGAAATCCCAGTTGTTGATTCTGGGAAGTATTTCCCGTGCAGCTTGATTTTTGTTCATGAACTCTCTGCCTACTCCTATGTCATCAAGATTTTTACCTACTTTGTCTTCCAGCAGATTTAGTGTCTCTGTTTTAATATTCAGATCTTTGATCTATTTTGACTTTATTTTAGTGCATGGTGATACACATCTAGTTTTAGTTTATGGCATGTGGAAAGCCAGTTTTTCCAGCACCACTTATTAAAGAGGCTTTCTTTGGCCACTTTGTCAAAGATGAGATGGCTAAGTGTGTTTGTGGTTGTGGCTGCACCTGCTAATCTATTCCATTGATCTTCAGGTCTGTTTTGATTCCAGTACCATGCTGATTTTATCACACTAGCTTTATAATATAGTTTCAAGTTGGGGATTGTGATGCCTCCTGCCTTACCATTGTTGCCCAGAATTGCCTTTGCTATTCTAGGTCTCTTCTGTTTCCAGATGAATTTTAGGGATGATTTCTCCAGCTCTATGAGGTACACAAGTGGTATTTTGATTGGGATTGCATTAAATCTGTATAACAATTTTGGGAGAATGGCCATTTTCACAATGTTTATTCTTCCTACCCATGAACAGGGAATATCTTTCCAGTTTCTGAAACCATCTTCAATTTCCTTCTTCAGAGTAATGTAATTTTCACTGTATAGATCTTTTACTTCCTTTGTTAGATTGATTCCTAAGTATTTCATTTTTTTTGGATGCTATAATGAAGAGTGTGGTTTCCCTTAGTTCTCTCTCAGTGAGTTTGTTGTTTGCGCATAGGAATGCTATTGATTTTTGAGTGTTGACCTTGTATCCAGCAACATTACTGAATTTGGTTATTACATCTAGAAGTCTTTCAATGGATTTTTGGGGGTCTTCTATGTAGACTATCATATCATTTGCAAATAATGATAATTTAACTTCTTGCTTTCCTATACTTATTTCTTTTACTTCTCTCTCTTGTCTAATTGCTCTGGCTAATGTCTTCAAAACTATATTGAATAGGAGAGATGATAATGGGCATCCTTGTCTTGTTCCTGATTTTAGGTTGAAAGTTTTCAGCCTTTGTCCATTTAGTAAGATGTTGGCTGTTGGTTTATGATATATGGCTTTTATCAGGTTGAGGTAGAGGCCATCTATTCCGATTTCTGTAGGGTTTTTATCATGAATGAGTGTTGGATTTTGTTGAAAGCTTTTTCTGCATCTATTGAGATGATCATGTCGTTCTTGTCCTTGGCTCTGTTGATATGGTGTATTACATTTATTTATTTGCATATATTGAACCATCCCTGCATTCCTGGGATGAATCCCACTTGATCATGGTGTATAATCTTCCTGATAACTTACTGCATTCTATTTTCCAGTATTTTATTGAGAATTTTTGCATCTATGTTCACTAAGGAGATTGGCCTATAATTTTCTTTTTTGGTTGGATCTTTCTCTGGTTTTGGTATTAGGGTAATAGTTGCTTCCAGGAATGAGTTAGGGAGACTGGCTTCCCTTTCAATTTCATTGAAGAGTTTGAGGAATGTTGGCATTAAGTCTTCCCTAAATTTCTTGTAGAATTCAGCAGTGAATCCATCAGGACCTGGGCTTTTCTTTGTTGGTAAGGTTCTAATTACATTTTCAATTTAATTAGCTGAAATTGTGTTATTCAGCAGCTTTACATCTTCTTGATTCAGCTTTGGTAATTCATGGGTTTCTAGGAATCTGTCCATTTCTTCTGTGTTAGTGAACCTATGTGAGTAAAGGTTTTCAAAGTAGGTATTGATAATCTTCTGTGTGTTCCCCTGATGCACTTTGTTGCATTGCTCTGGAACACTGGTCTGGGCAGAGCTTGTATCCTCCCTGCAGCTAGCAGGGGCACACCCTGGAGTGTGTCACCAGGGCCTAGAACCTAGCTGGGTGGAGTTCTGAGCCTCCACAACCGAGGTGGCTAGTAGAGACACGGGTGTGGCACTAGGGCCTTGCACCTGACTGGGTGGAGTTCAGAGCCTCCAGAACTCAGGTGGCTAGGCAGAGTATACCCCAGAGTGTGCCACCACTGGGACCTTGCTCCTGGCTGGTTGGAGTTTGGAACCTCCAGGACCTACTGCATGGCCATACCCCTGAACTATGGATCTGGGGCCTTGTGCTTGAATGAACAGAGCTCAAATTCTCCAAGACCCTATGGTTATGCTGTCCACTCCCTGATGAGTGACTCTGGGGCTCTGGGCTGGGCTGGGCTTGGTACCTCCATGTCCTGTGAGGCTGGCCAGGCATTCCCCTGATGGATTGTGCTGGGACACTGGGCTAGGCAGAGCTTGGATCCTCTGTGCACCTAGCGAGGATGCACTCCAAGAGTGTGGTGCCAGGGCCTTATACCTGACTGGGTGCAGTTCATAACCTCTAGGACCCAGGCAGCTAGGTGGAGCATGCCCCCAGAGTGTGGCACCACCAGGACCTTGCGTCAGGCTGCAAGGAGTTGAGAGCCTCTGGAGTGTGGGGCTAGCCAGAGCGTGCCCCTGGCATATGATGCCAGGGCCTTGCTCCTGGCTGGGTGGAGTTCAGAACCTCCAGGCCAGGCAGGCATTTTGCCACTGAGCTATAGTCCCAATGGAATAGTTTTTAACCCCGTATGACAATTGAGTCTAAGTGAGTTGGCCTTTTGTCTTAGGATTTTCCCAGTTGAAGGGGCTTATGGGAACAACTTGCAAGCAGAGGAAGGCATCTTTTTGATGGCACAGAGATCTTGCCCAAGGTTATTAACAGTCCATCAGGCTGATGTGTGGCTGGATGCCTGTTTGTGCTTCCCATGACATCTGACAGCAATGGGGGTGTGGTGAGGTGGCATGATTGGTGGCTAGGCCCAGAGCCAAGTCTTTAGTCTGTATCTCTGGGAGGAGAGTTTTCAGAACTTCAGGATTATGGTTATCTGTCTCAGGCTGACAAATTCTCAGGAAGAATGGGCCCCTTTTTCCTTTTTTTCTTTTCTTTTTTTCTTTTTCCTGATGCAGGGAGCAGTGTGGTTTCTTTTTTAACTCCTTGAAAGTCCTTTTTTCTACAGTCAGGGACTGTGGGTTTTGACTAATTAATTGTGAGTCCTATACCCTTGAATGATGGCACAACAGATAATGGTGGCTGCCCCTCAGAGAGACACCATTCAGATGCCTGCCTGGTCATGTCCCTCATGGGGCCTTAGGTGTGACTTAGTTAAGGAGGGTGTGAGGCCTCTGTTATGCAATATGTTGATTGCCACAGAACTGCAGTTGAGGGCCCAGTGGACCACTGTGACCAGTGCTTCCCAGTCTTGGTGCACAGACAGAGCAGGCTATCACTTACACTGTCTTTCCACTCACTCACATATTCATTCAACAGACACTTAGAGGTTAAACATTTCAAGCCCTCTTCCCTTGAGAGTAGCCTCAACTAACAAGAGTTGATCAAGCTCTTCTTTTGCTTGATCTGAGCAGGACTGACAGACTGACTAGGGTGTCCCTGGGGGTCTTACCAGAATCAGGCAGGCAGGTAGACAGACAGAGAAACAGACAGATTGTGTCCTCCTCCCCTGGAGGTCTGATGTGAGCCACTCAACCAGGAGCCAGGAATCCTTCTCTAGACCTCTGAGGGGACTCAAGAAATCTTGAGGGCACATCTTCCTATCAGGACCTAGAGAAGTCCTCACTCCATCCATGAGGGCCACAACTGGTGACTAAAGAGGTTGGCGTGATTGGTCTTCCTGGCTGATACACCAGATGCAATGACAAGCAGAAACACTGAAATGACACCCAGGATTTGGAGGCAGATTTATTTATGTTGACAGGCACTGATTGGAATTATTCCCAGGATATCAGGCCCCAGTGTCTCGTGGTCTAGGGCTTGCATGATATAAGCAAGTAGAAAGTGCAAAGGCAGAATGACTTTTCAATTGGGAATTGATTTATATGATGTGACCAGCTATGCATCACAGTGACCAGCCATTTCTAAGAGACAGAAGCAACCAGAATTGGAATAGGAACTATTACCTGGGCAACTAAGAAACCGAAGTATATGGGGTGGGGGGGCACTTTCTGTTATGATGTAAATCTTTCCTCTGTGTTTTGGAAAACTGATTTCCCCAAGGTACCAAGGTAAAGAAACCAGCCCATTTTGGAAAGTAATTTAGCCCTCATGAATGCAACAACTGCCTCAACTCCAAGAGAAGTAAGTATGGTCCTATTATATGACACAGTTTATTCTTAAGTCTAAGCATACATATTCATTGTTAATGGAGTAAGAATAATTTCAAAACTGGCAAAGATAAACAGAACCACAAAAACAATGGTGGCCACAGTAGTGACTTGATTGATATTTCCTTGTGAAACCTGAACTTCATCTGTATTTGCTGCTTCAAAATTAATACTAAAAATTAATACTTTTACATAGTTGTCCTGAGTCATCCACAGGATGTTTTCTTAATACAGCTAAGATCAGAATAATATGTAAATCTCCCAGGAAGGCGCCAAGTAAAACTGGGACAGTGTACATGTTTGTCTTCAGTTTAATCATAACCCATGTCACACCCTTTTCACCAGTGAGTGCAAACAAGTCTGAAGAAACTGGACCTAGAATGAAAGCTAGTGCTTGAAATCTTCTTGTATTTGTCAGGGAACTCATTCTTTCCTGAAAGGAAGTAACATCACCAATATATGAATCTAACAACCACTACATTTCCTGCTCCCAATCCCATCAATCCACAAGCAATCAACATGGAGTATTTATTGTGAGAAGCTGGGATGTGGTCATAAGCATAGAGGCTGTTGGATGTCACTAAAATAAAGAGGGGGATGATAAGACGTTCTTTTCTTGGCATATAATTAGACCATAAACAAAATATAGGTGGCCAAAACTAAATTAAGAAATAACCTAGCCCAAAAACTTGCATTAGCTGACTAATCAATCTTTTGGAGATAAGGCTATATTGACATTATCACAGTAGTAAACCCTACACTACTGAGAATCGGAAAGATAAAGAATCCTAATGAATCTCCATCTGCTCTTATAGTGTTCTTGAGTCTTATAATGTTCCATTTTCTCGTTCCAGTTGTATAGTCTTCTAACAGTGGTTTACATTCAGCCTTGATCCCCAGACTTACCATAGTTACAGCCCCACAACTGTCATGACACCTACTCTATCCCATCCCTGGTGTCCTGAAGCCCTCAGAATAAGTCTGCAAATCCTATGTGTGTAGTTTTTGTGGTTTCTTTTGTCATTTATTTCCAATTTCATCACACTATGTGCTGATAATATGCATGGGATAATGTCAGTTCTTTTGCATTTACTTAAGCATGTTCTACAAGCTAGTATGTGATCTATTTTGGAGAGTCTCATGTGCTGCTGAAAACAATGTGCATTCTTTGGGGGGGTACAGTCGGTAGATATCTACTAAGTCCATTTGTTTAAAAGTTTGGTTCAGCTCTGATATTTCTTTGTTGATTTTTTATCTCATTGATCTGTTTCTTGTGACAATGGAGTATTGAGGCCCCAAATTACTAATTATATTAGTGCATATTGGAGTTTTTCATATTCATTAGTGTTTGTTTTATGTGGTTGGGTGCACCAGTATGTGGTGCATATATACTTTTGATTATCTCTTCCTCTTGGATTGTTCCCTTAACAAGTACGTAGTGCCTTTCTTTGTCTCTCCTGATCTGTCTTGGCTTTAAATCCACTTTGTCTACAAATTGAATTTGTCTCCTTCCTTTTTCCAGATTTCTGTTGCATGGAGTATAGTTTTCCATACTTTGACTTTCAATCTATGAATTCTTTTTGGGTTAAATGTGTTTCTTGTATGCAGTGTATTGTTGGATCTTGTTTCTTGATCCATTTTACCAATCTGTTTCTTTTCATTGGTGAATTGAGACCATTCACATTGATGGTTATAATTGATAGATTCTGACTTATTCTTGTCATTATATTATTTTCCTGTTGTTGATTCCTTTTATTTCCTTTCTATTTAATTGTTTGACTTGGATTCATTTATTGGGATTCTTGAAATTTTTGTCTTTGTTATCTATTTCTAGAATATCCTTCAGAACTTTTCAGAGTGGTGGTCATAAATTTCTTTAGGTGTTTTTATCTTGGAAGTATCTTATTTCTCCATCAACTTGGAAAGATAATTTTGCAGGGTACAACAATCTGGATTGGAGGTTGTTTTCTTTTAGGGCTTATACTTCACTTTAAACTCTCATTGACTTGAGGGTTTGTGTTGAGAAGTCTGCTGTGATTCAGATGAGTTTTCCTTTACAGGCAATTTGTTTCTTTCCTCTTACAGTTTTTAATATTATTTTATTGTATTGAGTTTCTGAACTCTTAACTAATATATGCCTTGGTGTAGTTTTTTTCTGATCATGGCTAAGGAGTTCTATATGCTCACTTACCTGTATGTCATACTTGGAAAGTTGTCTGCTATTACTTCTGTGAACAAGTTTTTTTTAATGTCCTTTGTGCTATCTTCTGATTTTTTCATTGATTCCAGTTGATCATACATTATTCTTTTTTGTATTATCTATCAGCTATTAGATGACTTTTTTCATGGCCCCTTGTTATTTTTTAGAAGTCTTTCATTTGATAATCACCAACCACAACCATCATCTATATCTGACCTTCGGTCTTCACATTAGTTGATTCTTCTGCATATACTTTCAATAGAATTTTTAAGCTCCTGGATATCTGTTTGAATCCATTTTACATAATCTAGTTCTTTTTGTTTGTTTGTTTTGTGGCACCAGAGATCGAACTTACAACCTCATGTCTGTCAGGCAGGTGTATGAACTGCTGAGCCAAACTCCCGGCCCTAGTTTTTTGAGACAGGGTCATGCTATGTAGTTTTTTTCCCACTCTGTGGTTTGTCTTTTCACTCTTTCGGTGGTTTCTCTTGTTGTGCAAAAGCTTTTCAATAATATGAGATTCCAGTTCTTGATTCTTTGTAGTATTTCCCATGCAGTTGAGGTTCTGTTCATAGTCCTTGCCTACAACTATGTCTTCAAGAGTTCTACTTCTCTCTTCCAGCAGATTTAGTGTTTCTGGTTTATTATTTAGATATTTGATCCAAGGGCTGGGAGTTTGGCTCAGTGACTTAAGCGCCTGTCTGTCAGGCGCGAGGTTGTGAGTTCAATCCCCGGTGCCGGAAAAAAAAAAAAAATGTTGTCTTAGATATTTGATCCACTTCAATTTTAATTTAGTGCATGGTGATAAAGATGGATCTAGTCTTGATCTTCAGCATGTGGAAAGCCAGTTTTTCCAGAACCATTTATTAAAGAAGCTATCTTTCTCCCAGTGAACATGTTTGAACCCTTTATAAAAGATAAGATGACTGAGTATGTTTGGAGTTGTTTCTGCATCTTCTAATCTGTTCCATGGATCCTTGGTCTGTTTTCTTTTTTGTTTGTTTGTTTTGGTTTGTTTGTTTTTTGCCAGTACTATGCTGTTTTATCACAACAGGTTTGTTGTATAGTTTCAAGTTGAGGATTGTGATTCCCCTTGCCTTGTATTTGTTGCCTAGAATTGCCTTTGCTATTCTAGGTTTCTTATGTTTCCAAATTAATTTTAGGATTGTTTTCTCTAATTCTGTGACATATGCTGTTGGAATTTTGATCAAGATTACATTAAATCTGTATAAAAATTTTGGAAGTATGGCTATTTTCACTATATTGGTTCTTCCTACCCAAGAGCAAGGCATATCTTTCCATTTTCTGATATCCTCTTCAATTTCCCTTTTCAGAGTACTATAATTTTCAGTGTATAGGTCTTTTTACTTCCTTCAATAGATTGATTCCTACATATTTCTTTTTTTTTTTTTTTGGATGCTATTATGAAAGGTGTTGTTTCCCTAATTTTCCTCTCAGTGATTTTGTTTTTTGTGTACAGGAAGGCTATTGACTTTTGAGTGTTGACTTTGTATCCATCTATACAACTGAATTTGATTATTAAATCTAGAGGTCTTTTGGTATAGTTTTTGCTCTTTTCTGTATAAGGTATCATGTCATCCAAAAATAATGATAATTTAACTTCTTCCTTTCCTATCCTTATTCCTTTATGTTTTCTAATTTTTCAGGCTGTTTTCATAACTATATTGAATAAGAGTGTTGATGGTGGGCATCCTTGACTTGTTCCTGATTTTAGCATGGAAGTTTTCAGGTTTTGTTCATTTAGTATAATGTTGGCTGTTGGTCATATATGGCTTTGTGTGTGTGTGTGTGTGTGTGTGTGTGTGTGGCACTGGGGATCAAACTCACAACCTCATACCTGCCAGGCACGTGCTTAAGCCACTGAGCCAAACTCCTGGCCCGAGTTTTTTGAGACCGGGTCGCACTATGTAGTTCAGGCCGGCCTTACACTCACATTGTAGCCCAAACTCACCTTGAACTCACAACACTCCTCCTACCTCAGCCTCCCAAGTGCTGGGATTAAAGGCGTGCACCACCACGCCTGGCTCATGTATTGCTTTTATCAGATTGAGATAAAGACCATCTATTCCAATTCTCTGTGGGCTTTTTTTTTTATCATGAGTGGGTGTTGAACTTTGTCCAATGCTTTTTCTGTATCTATTGAGATGACTATATGGCTTTCTCCTTGGTTCTGTTAATATGATGTATTACATTTATTGATTTGCATATGTTGAACCATTCCTGCATCCTTGGGGTGAATCCTACTTGGTCATGGTGTATAATTTCTTTGTGATTTGCTTTATTCTGTTTGTCAGTATCTTATAAGGAATTTGTGCATCTATGTTCATTAGGGAGATTACCTTATAGTTCTCTTTTTTTGGTTGGATCCTTCTCTGGGTTTGATAGCAGTGTAATGCTTGATTCTAGGAATTAATTTGGGAGTATTACTTCTTTTTGAATTTCATTAAAGAGTTTAAGAAGTAGTAGCATTAGGTCTTCTCTAAATTTCTTATATAATTCAACAGTGAATCTGTCAGGGCCTGCACTTCTCTTTGCTAGGAGGTTTTTAATTACATTTTCAATTTTGTTGACTGATATTGCTTTATTTAGGGTTTTTATATCTTCTTGATTCAACTTTGGTAATTCATATATATCTAGGAATCTGTCCATTTCTTCTGCATTTTCCATCTTATTAGAATACAGGTTCTCATAGTAGATATAGATGATCTGGATTTCTGTAGGGTCTGTTGTGATTTCACCCTTTTCATTCCTAATAGCATGGACTTGAGTCTTTTATTCCCTTTTTTGATAAAGTTGGCTAAGGGTTTGTCAATTTTATTTAATCTTTCAAAGAACCAACTCTTCAATTCATTGTACTGTTTTATTAGTCTCCACTGCATTAATTTCTTCTCTGACTTTTAGAATTAACTTCCTCATGTGTGCTTCAGGCTTGACTTGCTCTTCTTTTTCTAGAAGTTTGAGGTTCAAAATTAAGTTGTTTATTTGCACTCTCTCTGTTTTCCTGATATGGGTATTCACTGTTATAAATATCCTTTGTAGGAGTGCCTTCATTGTGTACCATAAATTCTGGTATGTTGTATTGGCATTATCATTTAATTGTAGAAACTGTCTAATTTCTTTAGTTTCACCTGTGATCCATAGGTTGTTCAGGAGGGGTGTTATTTAATTTCCATGTGTTTATAAAGTTTTTGTTTTTTCTTTTGCCACTGATTTCCAATTTCATCACACTATGGTCTGATAATATGCATGGGATAATTTCAATTTCTTTGAATTTACTTAAGCATGTTGTATTGGGTGATATACTATGTACCCCCAAGTTCTCATATACTTTTGATGGGGCTGAGTCTGGCACATGTTATTGATTTGTTGTGTAGTGCCAGGATTGGTGATGTGAGTGCTGTACCCGCCCAGGGATGGAACTGAGATACAATGTAAATGAGGCTGGTCTTCCTCTTGCTTGCTTCCGCACTTCCGCCCTCTCTTGCCAGCGTGCCTTGCTGCTTGCGGCCGCCATGAAATGCGGCCCCACCACACCATGCTGTCTTGGAGCCAACTAAGTGTGGACTGAAACTCCTGAGAAACTGTAAGAATAAGCCTTTCCTTCCCTAATTTTGGGTGTCAGGTATTTTGTCTCGGCAATGAGTGAAAAGTAACTAAGACACATGTTCTATGAACTAGTATGTTATCTATTTTGGAGAACATCCCATGTGCAGTTGAGAATAATGTGTATTCTGATGTTGTGAGTGGAAAGAATACTCTGTAAACATCTACTAAGTCCTTTTGCTCAAAAGTTTGGTTTGGTTCTATTACTTTATGGTTTTTTGTCTAGTTGATGTATTTGTGACAGTGGGGTACTAAGGTCAACCATTATAATTGTATTAGTGCTTATTTGATTTTTCATGTCCACTGATATTTGTTTTATATAACTAGGTGCACTGGTTGTTTGGTACATATATATTTATGATTGTTATCTCCTCCTCTTGTATAGAGAACACTTTCCCATTCTCATCGTGGTCCAGGAAGGTTTATATTTGTAATCCCAAGGAAAAGTTATTGAAATTCCAATCAGCTAATTCCAATCTACCACTTCCAGTGCAACCCATGGCAAGAAGAAAGACACATATATACAGTTGTGGGGAGCCAAGGGATCCTAAATCCAGCCAAGATGGTGGTTCACCAGATCAAAGGCCTCGCCCAAAGCCCAACCCAGGTTTTATTAATTCTCCCTGAGGGGAGTGGCTTGGCGATGAGTGACAGTGAGAGTGGCAGGAAATACATGACTACCGTGACTACCATGAGCTGGGCTAGGTAGGAGGTCTGAGATCACCTCTGTATGAGCAGAGGGCAAGAAATGCGGAGACAGCAATCTGCATAACACAACTGAGGTAGTATCTAATAATTTGGGGTCGGTGTTTCAGTTCTGATGTACAATCCTGTTTGCCCTGGGAAGTCATAGTCTCTTTTTTGAGGCTCAGTCCCAGCCAACAGCATGGAGCATGGCTCTCCATCATGCCTGGCTCAACCACATATTTGGGGAGTCACTGGGCAGGGTAACACTGACCTGTCACTTTGCCTTAGAGATTATACATCAGCTCCTCAGCCAGCCCAATTTACATTGCTTAAAGCCAATTGAAGGGACAAAGAAATAATCTAGCCAGCTCTGTACATACCAATACATGGAAATAGGGCCAAGTTTATCCAAAATGGAGATAGTTGCTCCTCTTTTCAAAGTGAGTAGTCTTTGTGGTTCCCCACACTCATGGAATGTTCCCTTTACAAGGACATAG
>RJWM01042935.1:0-14000 GCA_004363535.1 Dasyprocta punctata
GCAGTTGAGGGTAAAGCAGGGCTTACTGTCTGAGCATGGTTTGTGGTCTGACACCTGCTTTCTTTCTCTAGAAGTCCTTAGAACCATCCAAGATGGAGATTCTGATGAACTCACGATAAAGCGATTTATTGAAGGAAAAGAGAAGCCAGGAGCTCTCTGGCACATATACGCTGCTAAAGACACGGAGAAGATAAGAGAATTCCTTAAAAAGGTGTGCTCCTTCCCCCTGGCCTGTGAGGAGGGCTGTGGGAATGCAGCTGTTATACGTGACCGCATGTTGGGAGCTGACTGGCATGTCAGATGGGCTGGGCTGCACTGGTTGCTAAGGGACAAAGATTCTAAAAGATTGGGATTAAGGGCCAGGAGTTTGGCTCAGTGGGTTAAGCGCCTGTCTGGCAGGCACGAGGTTGTGAGTTCGATCCCCTGTGCCGCAAAAAAAAAAAAAAGGTTGGGATTACACTTCTGAAAAAGAGGACTTGTCTTTTATGTTTGTTTTGTATTATAGTCTATTTAGAGATCCTTATTCTGTCCCTTCAAGTTAGGTCATCTCCTACCATATATTTATTTCATTGTCTTAAAAATCTGAGAACTTCAGTTTATCTGTCAGTCCTTGGCCTTGGCCCTGACTCAGTTACTAAGGTCTCTACTGACATTGCTTCCTATATTTGGTGAACGGTCCCATTTGCGTCCTTAGCAAGGGAGTTTAGGGGTAGGGAAGATTCTAGGTTTCCCCTGGAGATGGCAGTTTGTTCAGCAAGGGTACCGTGTGGCAAGTTGTTTTCCATTTGTTCAGGGCTGAGGTCGCTCATTGCATCCCAAGTATTTTTGGCTCGTGTTCTTCAGTCATTTGGGAGGTATGGATGTGAATACTCGTTGCCCAGTGTCTGGCACCAGATAGGTCTTTAGCGTGCAGTTGTTTGTCTTTCTGGCTAAGGATCATTAGACTATTCTAGAAAACTTGCTGGTCACCACATTGTTCCTTAGCAGTGTCATTTGGAGTGTGCTTCACCAGACACTGGGTTGAGAACAGACAAGTTTAATCTGCAGTAATCTTTGGTATTGTTTTATAACTTAGATTGTTAAGCAAATACTGGTCTTTAGCAAAACAATTTTATTTCTAAGGGGCTTGAACCTATGTAGATTCAAAGGGATAGACCAACATGTCCAAGAGCATTGATTACAAAAATACGCACTGCCGGTAATG
Source organism: Dasyprocta punctata (assembly GCA_004363535.1). Taxonomy (NCBI): domain Eukaryota; kingdom Metazoa; phylum Chordata; class Mammalia; order Rodentia; family Dasyproctidae; genus Dasyprocta; species Dasyprocta punctata. The sequence continues at coordinate 1,205 of RJWM01042935.1, forward strand.
GTTGATAAGAAATGACAGCAGGGAATCTATGACTTGTCATTCTTCTCTCAGTTCACTCAACTGATGATTTGAGACCCTTTTTGGTTCTCTGCCAACAGGGATACTTAAATTGAAGACAGCCTGACACGGGAAAACTGCTCGGGGTGGGGGGTGCCCTCATGTGGCCTCAGCGTGCTGCTCAGTTGCAGTTGCATGACATTCTGAATGTGTTCTAGGTATCAGAAGAACAGGGTCAAGAAAACCCAGCAGACCATGATCCTATTCACGATCAGAGCTGGTATTTAGACCGAGCACTGAGGAAGCGTCTGCATCAAGAGTACGGAGTTCAAGGTTGGGCTATTGTACAGTTTCTTGGGGATGTGGTGTTTATCCCCGCAGGAGCTCCACATCAGGCAAGAACCGTCACTTTGTCTTCATTGTCTTTCTAGTGTGAACTTTCAAGTTTGTTACTGATGTGGCTTGCTGTTTTTCAGGTTCATAATTTATACAGCTGTATCAAAGTGGCTGAAGACTTTGTGTCTCCAGAGCATGTCAAACACTGCTTCTGGCTTACTCAGGAATTCCGTTATCTGTCACAGACTCACACCAATCATGAGGATAAATTGCAGGTAAAAATGGCAGCGAGTCTCGGCTTTGGCTTCCTCGCCTCATGGCTACAGAGTGAGATTGGGCCTCTCACCCTCAGTGCAGTGAGTTAATGAATGGCTTTATGTCTAGTTCCGCCACCTATTTAAGTGAAGAGGGAACAGACGTAGAGGAAACTTCACCATGGTTTGATACTATTTAAACCCTGTGTGGGACTGGGTTCCCAGAGAAAGGCTTTAGTATAAAAATTGTATAAAAATTAACACTGGTCTTGACTTGGCTGCCAAAGCCAGTGCTCTGAAACAGTGCTTGACCTTCTGCTGCTGTGTTCTCATGGAGCTTAGGTAGAGCGGAACTGAGTCTTTGCAGTCAAAAAGGGGTAGCATTGTATTGTGAAAGACTCTAATGAACTATGGAGTATCATTTTATGGTTAGAAAATCAGAAAAATGTAGAAACCCTAGGGGGAAAAAAGTACCTTGAGACTGAACCTCACCCTGCACTCCCAGGGTCACATGGCATCAAAGGGACAAAATGAGCTTTTAAGTTCTCCAAAGGGGGCATGGGTTTTAAGTGTATGTAAAATACTGGTCTAAAAGAGCCCAAGGCCCTTTTTAATACTGGCATTTCATGCAGAGTATTAACTTTCCATATTCTGAGAGAAAGTAATAAAATTGGGGGGTAGTGAGGTGTTTATTATTCTTTATGACAGATTTTAGATTTAATGGTAAAAGCATCATCTCTCCTTCCTTCCTTTTAGGTGAAGAATGTTATCTACCATGCAGTAAAAGATGCAGTTGCTATGCTGAAAGCCAGTGAATCTAGTTTCAGCAAACCATAATCCCCGCACGTTGGAAGCGAATTGTTGGCAGCTGTTCAAACTCTTCAGGCAGGATTCCTGTGGACTTTGAGATTTCATGTTACCTCATCTTCTTTTTTAAAATATACCCGACTTGTGAGGGTACTCTGTCTAATGTATATTTCTAGTGTTTACAGACACTAAATGTGTATATGTAGTAACTATTTACAGAAATGCATCCTTAAACTGTGACTTCTCACCTAGTGCAGATCTTTTACCAAGCTGTAAAAACAAAACCTCCTATCAGCTCTGGAACAATACCTGCAGTTATTCCCCAGCTGTTTGTTTGTACAGCTTAGTCAAATGAGTTTATAACTATTAGGAATCACTGCGCAGTTGATTTGGGTTTTATTTTGTCTGTCTGTCTCAGTGCCCTGCCCACACCCATTTGGGGCCAGAAGAGCAATGGAGGAAGTGACAGCTAATGATGCAGTTCTCATTGTATTGCGTAGAACTGGCATTATATAGCGAAAATCAACTACTGTACAATTCTTGGGGTTAACCATCTTTAGTTAAATGGAATTTTAATTTAAAAGAAGCTTTGCTAATTTTAAGTGTAAGCATTTTGCATTAAAATATTCATATAATATTTCATTTAGTTTATTGACATCCTCTGGCCATGAATTCAACACATCTATTAGCAAATGCAGGTTTAAGAGATTGCTATAGGAGCTCTTTTCAAAAGCAAAGCAATTAAGTGCTGTAATGATTTCTTAGTGATTCTTGCAATGCTGACATGGAAAATTTTTCCCCAGACAAGCAGAAACTCTGTCATACTTTTTCAAAGAAACAGCATCAATTAATTAAATTTTAGATACTAGAATTAACCAAAAAAAGCCAAATAGTGACTGGCTAAATAGTCCTAAAAAGGTGAGAAATGAAAATACTTTGTCTTCTGGTCTTTGGTAATAGAGTTCACAAAGGAGAAATATATTTTAAGAAGTGCTATCTAAAATACTCATCTCTATGGAAAAGAAAAATTCATAGTACAAGCACAGCTGTGCTAAGAGGCATACTGAAATCAAGTGGGAGACAGACCCAAGCTTTGTGCTGACCTGTGGGCTGACTAGGAGGTCCCCATCTACCGCCGGCCACCCAGAAGCCAAATCTTCAGTGCGTGACTTTGAAACTGGGAAAAGTTGTCCCTGAAATGTCTTTAGAAGTTCCTTTATTCAGATTTGGATCTAGAATCAAGAATAGGAAAACTGAGATCCTCCTGAGAGGTGGCCATGTTCAAGCCAGGCTTGAAAGGAGCCCCACAGATAATTAGATAAAAGGACTACTAGTCAAAATCAAATGTAACAAGGAAGACAGAAAGCCACCAGCCAGGTGTGATGGTTCAAGCCTATAATCCCAGCATTCAGGATGAGTTCCGAGTCAGCCTGGATTACAGAGTGAAACCTTGTCTCAGGAGACAACTAAAAAGCCACCATAAGCAAGAGTCAGCCCAGATCTTCAATCTGTCATATGTGCAAAGTTTGCAGATTCTGGAATGACCCTTTACATAGTGTGAAATGTTTAAATGAGTACAGGGATTATGTCTAAGGCAGTGTCAGAAATGACCAGGCTTGAAAAAAACCAAAATAGAACTTTGGAAATGAAGGATGATGGTTAAAATTAGAAATTCAGCACATGAGATAAACAGCAGAAAAATGTTCTGTGAGCTGCATATTTGGAAGAAATGGATGAAACAGCACTGAAGAATAGGAAACAAAGATGCTAACCTACAAGGAGGATACAGAAAAATACAGCAGCTGAAAGAATTGGGGTGGGGAAATTTCTCAGTACTGATGACATGTCATCAGATTGAGGAAGCCCAACTTAACTCAAGAAGGATAAATTTAAAAATCCACAGCTGTGTGGTTTATGCAGTAATAATACCAAAACAGTTCCTAACTGTAAATGGTCCGACTTACTGACTTTTCAACTTGCTGATGGTGTGAAAGTGACAGCTACTCACTGAACACTACAGATGTGGAATTTAGATGTGTTCCGGGCAGGCGGTACACGGCACGATACCGTCCCGCGGTGCTGGGTGGAGGCAGCCAGCCACAGGTCCCAGCCAGCGCCGCGGTCACGAGGGGAAACGCCTGCCGCTCTACAGTGTGCCATGTTGCTGAGCCAGGATCTCAGGTTCGGTCAGGAATTTAGAATCTATTTTCAATTTAAGATGAGTTTTTCAGAACACAGCCCCATCTCAAGTTGAAAAGCATCTATAGGTTCTTAAAAGCTACCAGGGTAAGCTTGGCGGCCCACAGCAGGGCTGGGCTGCCACATGTGATCTCCAAAGAAATGACAAGGGTTGACAGTCACAGCAACAGAAGCGAAGCCTGGAAGTGATGCCATTCTAAACGTGGCGGAAGCAGAAGTCTACAACTGGCCAAATTCATTTCCCTGTTCTTTGTATATTCAGACCTTAGCCAAAGCAACATCTAAGGGTAACTTTAGGAAAGGAAACTACTCCACAACATGCAAGAAAAAAATGGTGTAAAAGGAAAATTGTAAACTCTTAGATAAATTTTGTAAACAAAAGTAATGTAAAAGTATTTTTAGACTAGCTTCCTCTCAGAGTTAAACAGGGTTACTATATAATCTAGCAGTTCTACGTGCATATCCAAAAGAATTGAAAGCAGGTTCAAATAGTACCCAGTGTTCACAGCAGCACGAGTCCTGACAGCCAGTGTTTATAGCAGCATTATTCACAGTGGCCAAAATGCGGAAGCAACCCAGTGTCCTCCAGCAGATAGGTGGGTAAACAATATGCATGGCATATACGCACACATAATGGAATATTATTCAGCCTTAAAAAGGAAATAAATTCTGACACATTTTACAACATGGACAAATCTTGAACACATTATATCAAGCCAGATATAAAAGGACAAATAATGCATAATTTCATGTAAAGAGGTACCTACAATAATCCGATGCATGAAGAGAAAAAGTGGAGTGATAGTTACCAAGGGCTGGGAGGAAGGAGGAATGGGAGTCAGTGTCTTGGGAGGTTTATTTTTAGTGATGAAAAAGTTGTTGAAATGAATAATCAAGGTGGATGCAAAACACTGAAGGTACTGAACTATTCACATGAAATAATAAAAATGGTAAGTTTTGAGTACATCTGACCACAGTAAAGAATAATTCTATGTAGGGAAAGCTTTTGAAGTTGAATGAGGAAAGTGCCCATTTAAACAGTTTATACAGGCACCAAAGAAGGAAGGAAGGTACAGAAAGGACAGCTTTTCTAAATATTCCCATCTGAAGAGTCAAATCATCAGACTGGATTAATGAGTAAAGGACTTAGATGTATGCGGTTTGTAAGAGAGTTACTGCGCTTATGTTAAAAATAAAAGCTTAGAAAAAGGCAAGCAGTGCATACTTAAGGCAACGAGTGGCTGTCAAAGTAGATTTTAAGATAACCAGAGTGTTCACCATCAGGATCAAGTCATTAGGTAGGTACGTGGTAATGCTGCAAAATAATGCAAAGTAAATTTGATACAGAAAAAAATTGATAGACATAAAACCAATAGAAATATAAAATATTTGAATACTAAAATGGACATAACACTAAAGCTAATAACCAGAATCTACATGCTCACATACACATGGATTATTCCCCCAGAAAGATCATATACTGGGCCAAAATGTGACAGTGAATTTACAAAGACCAGATGAATTTGTATTGTGTTCTGAGGATAATGGGAAGTATTAAAAGATCCCCAAATGTTGTAACATTAACATACAGTTACATCTATCGAAAAAGAAATGAGAGTGGAAAATAGGTATATGGAAGAGAATAATAAAACATCAAAACTGGGGGGATTCGGCTTATAACAGGTGCTTAGGAACTTATAGCTTTAAACTATTTACAAGAAAAGGATTAAATCTGCAATTCCAAACCCAATAAAAGCAGAGTAAAAGGAAATTTAAGAGCAGTAATTAATGATAACAAGAATATTAAAAAGACAGCTAAAAATTCTTTGAAAAGATTAACATGGTTAAGTCTTTGATAAGGTTAAGAAAGAAGTGACAACTTCAGAGTCTGAACATTCAAATAAGGAAATACTGTGAGATCCTGCCAGTACAGTTGATATCTTGGAAAAATTCTTTCAAAAACAATAATAGAAATAGCGTAAGAAAATATGCATAGTTCTAGATCTGTTAAATAAATTGAATTCATAATTAAGAATCTGCCAGATCCACATTTTCACTGATGAAGTGCTTCTATCAAACATAAAGGCAATAAATAGGACCACTATTTCACATTTTTTCCCAGACAGGAAGAGGAAAGATTGGCCAACATTTGTGGAGGTTATCAACCTTAATACCATAACCTGAAACTACTAGGACATTTCAAAAAATTTACAGATTAATAGCCTTCATTAACACAAAAATCCAGAAAATATTAAGGATTATATACACAGTAAAAGGATAACATCATCAAGGAGGCTTTTTCTGAGGAACACAAGACCAGTTTCACATGAAAACCAAATCCAGGTATTTCACTCATTAACAGAATCAAGGAGAAAGAGATTTCAATAGAAACCTTTGAAGTAGTTGTCCATAGTAAATTCTCAGTAAGCTAGATATGATAGTGCATTTATGAAGCACTACTTAAAACAGTATAAAAAATAGAATTTTCAAATGTTAGCAATAAAACCGCTTAAAATACCAAAAACTCATATTCCTAGGAACATATTTAGTGAAAGATAAGCACAACTTCTACATTGGAAAGTACAAGATAAGGCTGAGAAAAACGAAAGACTGGAGAAGTATATATACCCTTCCTGGTCGAAACATTAGATGTTGGCTCTCCCTAGATTGGGTCTACAGAGTAGTAGAAGCCATCTCTTTTCTACATGTGATTGAGATGCTGACTTTTAGATTATCTTAATGAGCTAACAGTGCCTCCTTTCAGACCCAAACTGACCATTTAAAAAGACCTGGATTCCCTAAGTTCAAGAGCCATCTCCTGGTACAAAAGCACAGATACAGTCATTGAAGTGAGTAATAAAACTTTCATGTGTGTCCCAGGATTCACAAAGACTACCAGAATCCATAAAAATGTGGCAGGCTACCTTGTCACCTTGTAAGTGGGCTACAATGCTTGTAGAATGCACATGAAGAACTGCCTACAGGAACTATCTTCTTTAGCTTTACAAGCACTTAGTAAAAAACAAGATTGAAGTGGGGGGCTAAATTTTTAAATCAAGATATAAAAAGTAATCCCACGGTACAGAAAAGCAGTTACTATAATAAAAGCAGAATTTAATAGGAATGATTGACAAAATCAAAGCTGACTGCAATAAATATCTTAAGGTGGGTACTTTATAAAGAAAATAGGTTTATTTAGCTGACAGTTTGGAGGTAGTCAGTCTAAATGGGGCAGCCCCAGCTGCTTGGCTTGGTGAGGGCTTCATGGCAGATGGCATCACAAAAGTAGTAGCACATGAAAGGGAAAAATCATGGCAAGTCAGAAAGATTCAGGAGTCAGGCAGTCTTTTTACGACAACAGGCTCTCAAGAAAACTCCCTGTAAGACCAGCATTAGTCCCTCCCGAGGCCAGGCACTGCCTGATCTAATAACCTTGCACCAGGCCCTGCCTCTTAGGGTTCTGCTGCCTTCCAATACCACTAGACTGGAGACCAAGTTTCTATCTCTGAGGGATAAACTATCCAAACCATCACACTGACCTTGAAAAAAATTAAAACAGGCCAACTTCTGGCAAGACTTAACGAAGAAAAAGAAAAGAAAAATATTAAGAAAAATACGTGTATAAATATAGACCTTTAATATCTTCACTGAATCTATGACCTAATTTTTTAATGGACAATTGTAGAAAAATATCAAAACTGACAGTCTGGACAAATACTACTAAAGGAATTAAGCTGTTAGTCAAAAATCTTGGCACTATCCATAATCCCCAAAAGGTACCAGGCACAGACAGTTTTACAAGTGATTCCGTACAACATTTAGTAAAGAGTCCTTTACGAGAAAGTCACGAGGATAGAAAACAGGAAACAGATGCTTTTAATAAGTTTATTTGATAACAAAATCTGAGGACAGTGCAAAAAAAAAAAAAAACCTGCAGGCAAATATTACTTATACTTGCAAAAATCCTATATGAAACACTAGCAGATTCAAATGCAACAATGTATTAAAATGTTATAACAAACACTAAGAAGTGCAAGAATAGTTTTTAAAGTAAAATAATCTTTGGTAAAATCTAACATTTTTACAGTTTTAAAGTATATGTGACAAACTGTTGTTTTAACCATTCCAAGTATAAAATTAAGTGTGCCAGTATATTAAACAATTTTTATGTGAACATCACCGTGATCTATTTCCCAAATTTTCATCAACCCAAACAGAAAATCTGTTCCCACTAGGCGTTAAGTCCTTTTTTGTCTCTCTCAGCCCCTGGTCGCCTCTAATCTTTCCTTCCTTTTTCTCCTTTTTAAATATGGCTTTGTATTGTATCATTTCATTTCAGCCTTCAAGGCTCACATTAACATTTACTGTAGTACTGAATTCCTTTTAGCTTTTTTCAGGGAGTGTTACTTTCCCCATTCTTGAAGGACAATTTTGCTGGATATGGAACTCAACATTTTATTTTTCCCTTTCAGCATGTTAAATGTCATCCCACTGCCTTCTGACCTCCATGGTTTGTGATCAGGAAGTATGTGTTGATCTTACTGAGGACCCCCTGTAGATGGTGAGTCATTTCTCTTTGCTGCTTTAAAGATTCTCTTTGTCTTCCAGTTTCAGTGATTTAATATCAAGTGTCTTAATGTGGATCCATTTCTGTTCATCCTATTAGGGATTTGAACTTGTTCAGTGACCTTTCTCAGATTTGTGAGGTTTTTAGTCATTTTTCAAATGTTTTTGTTTTTTTCTGCCTTCTGGGACTGCATGATGATTTTCCCAAAATTCCTTAAGCTGTGTTTGCTTTTCTTCATTCTTTATCTTCTCTACATTTGTTTTTTTTTAGTTTTTCTGTTTTCAAGTTTTCTGATTTTTCTTCTGCCTCTTCAAATCTCCTGTTGAACACTTCTATTGTTCATTAGAACTACTGTACATTTCAACTCTAAAATCTACATGTGGCACCATGTTATAATTTACCTATTTTCTCATTTTGTTCATTGTGTTTTCCTGGTTTCTTTTAGTTCATTGTCCATGATTTTCTTTTAATCTTCCCATCTTTAAAGCAATTATTTAACTGTACTCTTTCCCTTCAGGAAGGTTCACTTTTTTTTTTTTTTAATGGGTCTCCAATGTTTTCAAGCAATGCCTGCTCCTTTTCTGCAAAGTGGGTTATAAGTTAGGCAAACAAAGAGGGTTAGTTGCTCTTGTGTTAGTTCTCCCAACAGGTTAAGGCAGACAAGCCCAGTAATTTGTGAGTGAGGTCTACTTTGTTTTCTGGGGAGTCAGAGACCATGGTACCCACACTGAGAATGTGGGCTGCTACTGGCAAGCTCCCAAGCTCGGGAGGAGGTGGGGAAAGGGCAAATAGAAGTGCCACCAACTTTTCTTATCATTTTCAAGTTTCTTTCTTCCTAATTAAACATTTGCTTGATTGCTATAAACTTTTGTTTTCCAGCATTCTAAAAACTGGATTCTAACAGTTTCTGGTTGTCTTTTCCAGGTTTCTCTGGAAGGATGGGTGTTTGGACTGTTTGCTTCACCATTTTTCTGAAATCATCCTATAAATACATTATTGAATTATAATTAATGTGAAGAGAACTTTCTTATCTTAAAAAAACAAAGTTATTTCCCTACTGTGGCATTTCTAAACCTGGGTTAGTGACTGAAGGGTATTAATTCTGCTATTTCAAAAGAAGATTATCTTGATCAAATAATTTGAAAAGAGTATATGAGGCTCTGGAAAGCTGTAAGGAAACCTGTTTTATGTTATTTTAATCAAGCATTTTCCAGTCATATCTCTCTGTTAGATCCTTTCTAACTGGCAATACAGATTGGCATTTAAAGAGCACCTGTCCCTAGGTTAAAATGATAAAAAATGGTCTCAGTTCTTCAAAGCTTCAACATTATGCTTTTTCATAGTTGTCATGACTAGTTATGATCACAGGGCAGGTATGACTAGTACTATTTGAGAATGATTAGGAGTCCTCTTCTCTTCAGAAATCCCAAGGTAAACACCTGGAAATATAGAAGGGTGGCAAAGGCCATGTGAACTGCACAGCTAACTGGTAAGCGCTCAGGAAGGCACTTTTGCTGGAAGATACAGTAACGGTGGTGAGCAGGACGGTCCTGGGTGACCTCTGCAGGCAGGACAGTGCTTTTTAAAAGAGTGAGCAAGTTTGGAAACAAAACAAAATGGTAATGGGTGCTTAGTGAATGGTTTTATGGGGGAGCAGGTAGCTCTTGGGAGAATAGGAAGGGGAGTGGATGGTGGAAGCTGGTGCTGCTGCTGCCCCACACAATTTGAGCACCTACGAACAAGGAAAACTTCTATTGCAGATCTGTGCAATCATTTACTGCCTTCCAGATTGTAGACTCTTCCTTCTAGGGCTAAAACAATCTGACACACCTTGTCTCTATATAACCAACAAAGCATATGAGGGGAAAAAAAGAATATACCACATAAATAATGAGCCAGTTTTACTCTCTTTAGTCTGAAAGAAGGCATGGAGGAAAAAAAAATGACCTGTTCAAAAACTAAAACCAACTCTTACGTTTAGATCATTTTACTTGAATGATTAGAGAGGCTGTCATTATTTATCTGGCTGGCCAACCATCCATGTGGATAAAGTTTGACTATCCAAATAAATAAAAAATGCTCGAGGCTTATGGGCTTCTGTATTCCTACATCATTCTGGGAAGAAATTAGCTGTATTAACATCATAAAACTATTATGCCACTGCCAATATGTCGGTTCTTCCACTTGATCTCTGGATTCAAGGCAAACCCAATAAAAACCCCAGAAAGTTATTTTATGAATCTTAACAAACTGATTCTAAAGTTTGTAAGAAGTAAAAGACCCAGAATAGCCAGTATAATATTGAAAGAGAACAAAGTCAAAGGGCTGACACTACCTATCTTCACGAACTATAAAGATATAGTCATTAAGACACTGGTATTACAGCACTTGGGAGGCTGAGGCAGGAGGATTGCTGCAAGTTCAAGGCTAGCCTGGGCTACAAAGTGAGTTCAAGGACATCCTGAACTGCATAGTGAAACCAAAAAGACAACAACAACAAAATAGACACTGGTATTGGTGAAAGAACAGACAAATCAATTCAGTGGAACAAGTAAGCCCAGAAATGGACCCACACAAATGCAGTCAGCTGATCTTTGACAAACGAATAGATGCCATACAAATGAGAAAAGAGTCTTCTCAACAAATGCTGAACTGAACACCCACTATGCAAAAGTATGAGTTTATGTAGACTTTAACATCTTTCATAAAAATTCAAAATGAATTACACACTGTTATTAGTTTCCCATCACTGGAACAAAATACACAATACCCACAACTTAAAAAAGGGAAGGTTTATTTTGGCTCACAGTTTTTAAAGGCAGAAATGGCACAGCAGAAGGGCACGGCGGAGGAAAGCTGCTCACCCCACGGCAATTGGGAAGCAGAGAGACGGAGGAACTAGGGACAACAATACACCCCTCCAGGTCACACCCAGTGACTTACCTCCAATCAGCCTCCACCTCCTAACTGCACATTCAGCCATGAATCCATGGGCGGATTAATCTACCCATAAGTACAGCACCCCCATGGTCCAATCACCTTACAAAAGCCCCACCTCTAAATACATGAGACTTCTGGGGGACATTTTAGATCAACACTGTAGCATAGACCTAAATAACTCCTAGAACATAATATAGGAGAAAACCTAGACGACCTTGAGTTTGGTAATGACTCTAAACACAACACCAAAGGCAGAATGCATGAAAGACATAGCTGATACGCCAGACTTCATTAACAATAAAACTTCCACTCTGAGACACTGTCAAGATAGTAAGAAGGCAAACCAGAGACTGATATAACATATTTGTAAAAGATCTACCTGACAAATGATTGCTACTCAATATTCACAAAGGACATTTAAAATTCAATAATCATAAAACAACCTAAGTTTAAAAAAGATGAACCAAAGACCTGAACCAGTGAAGATACACAGATGACAAGCATATGAGTAGATGTTCAGCACTGTATGTCATTAGGGAACTGCAAACTAAAACAACAGGTACCAATACACGCTAATAGCAAAAGGCTGGGATACCTGAACACCTAGCACTGGCAAGGGTATGGAGCAACGGGGACTCTTGCTCATTACTGCAGGGAGCACAAAGGTACGGCTACTTTGGAAGACAGTTTGGCAGCCTTGTAAAACTAGACATATGCTTACCACATAGAAAAGCAGTTGAGCTCCTCGGTATTTATCTAGATGAGCTAAAAACTTCTGTCTGCACAAAAATCTGCAACAGTATTCATAGCAGCTTTTTTCATAATTTCCTAAAACTTTTGGGAGCAACCTAGATATTCTTTAGTAGGTGAATGGATAAACTACCATACGCCCAGACAAGGGACAGTAATTCAGTATTTAAAAAGAAACCACTAGTAAGTCATGGACAGATACAAGGAGGAACCTTTAATATGGATCACTGAGTCAAAAGGCTGCACGCTGTGATTCTAGTGATAACAACATTCTAGAGAAGATCAAACTATGGAGACAGTAAAAAAGCCAGTGGCCACCAGAGAATTAGGGGACAGGAAGGATGAACAGGCAGAGGGTTTTTAGGGCAGTGGAACCACTGTGCATGATAATGGTGGTTACAGCCTTTGTCCATTTGTCTAGAATGCACAAAAACAGTGAATCCTGCCGTACACTATGTACTCTGGGCAATGACGCTACATCCATGTGGAGGCAGCAGCTGTGGCCAATGTCCCACTCTGGTGGGGGATGCTGACAGTGGGAAATGCTATGCATGTGTGGGGAGAGGGAGTGTTTGAGAAATCTCCACTTTCTGCTTAATTTTGCTGTGAACCTAAAAATGTATTTAAAACAAAAACAGCGATGCCCTGCAGAGGGGACCAGGAGTACCGGGAGGGTACGCTGGATTTAAGAGCCCTGTGTTGTACAGTGAGACTAGAAGGCCCCACTGCAGCAACAGCTGCCATTAGGACTTCTCCACCATGGCAAAAGCCTTCCCGTCAGGGACAGGACCTTTTTTCCTGCCTGGTTGGCTTAGTGCATGCAGGACCTGGATTGGGGATCTGGGTCTAAACCCCACATCTGCTGCTTCCTGACCATGACTGCAGGTACATCACCTCAGTAAGCTGAGTGGTCGTCTTCACTTGTGATACAAGACCACATGTGTCA
>RJWM01042936.1:0-14072 GCA_004363535.1 Dasyprocta punctata
AAAAAAAAAAAAAAAAAAAAAAAAAAAAAAAAAAAAAAAAAAAAAAAAAAAAAAAAAAAAAAAAAAAAAAAAAAAAAAAAAAAAAAAAAAAAAAAAAAAAAAAAAAAAAAAAAAAAAAAAAAAAAAAAAAAAAAAAAAAAAAAAAAAAAAAAAAAAAAAAAAAAAAAAAAGAAAGAAAGAAAAAGAAAAAGAAAAGAAAAGAAAAGAAAAGAAAAAAATAACAGGGTAAGGAGTAAGAGGTCACTAAGGGACATATAGAAAGTAATGGCTGAAGACTCTGGTCCCAGGCCCCCACTAGAGGCCAAGATCATCCTCAAGTCTAGCACAAACTCTACTGCAGGCTTGGCAGTGTTATCCACTAGTTTTGGATTCTCAGTAAACACCAGAAGACTTTTCTTTTTTTATTTTATTTTATTTTATTTTATTTCTCTTCTTCCTTTGCTGGTTTATTTTCTTTTCTTTTCCTTTTCTTTCCTTTTCTTTTTGTCTTTCACATATATATATTTTTCTAATCTATTCATCTTCTTTACCCTTTCCTCAGTTTACCTCTCTAGACTTAATCATATTTCCATATGAGTGAATAGTTTCTTCCATTTTTATGGTCAATTTAGATAATCCCTTGCTTACTTCCTTCATTCTTTCTCTTCTTCCCTCTTTCAGTTTTCCAAAGCTCGTGTGACCACCCTTTGTCCTCCAGGTTTGTTTCTACTTTATTTCTTTTCAGTTTTCTCTGTTTAACTACTGTCCTTTTTAAATTTCCCCATTACAGGGTAAAACCCTTCTACCAATGGGAAACAATTGGCATGCAAGGTCCCAATTTATGATTGATTCTATTATATAACCATAGATTTTCCTCCTGTGGTTTAAGGTACAAAATTAATAATTACCACAGTTTGTCAGTTTCTAAATTGTGCTTGATGCTATTTTTATTGTTTATTATTCTAGTTTAGTTAGGATGTTTTATTGGTTGTAACCCGTTGTTCTCACTTCTGTTGCATTACTGGGAAGCTCTTGGGTAAAAACCTCATCACACCCCAGAACTAAAGGACTAGGGATTAAGCCAAACAGATATGAACAACTTGCTCTTGACTAATTGGGAGGGTAGGATCTTGGGGCAGACACAAGCCAAAAACCTCCTAACACAGAAGCAAATGGACCACTGAGTTTTGTGCTGGAAGGGGTCAGCAAGGGAAACCGTACAATACAGTGGGCTTAATTCCAGTACTCTCAAATCCAGTCAACTCAGAAATCTATATGTGGGAGGTTGGAGCAGGAGGATCACAAGTGTGAGTCCCACCTGGAAAATTTAGCAAGACTCTGCCTCAAAATAAAACTGAGCTGGGGATGCAGCTTAATATTAGAGCCCTCTGAGTTAGATCTCTAGTACTGCAATAAATAATTAAATACAGCCATGTATGATGGACCTTACAGATGTCCTTCATCACATGAGTGCCACATTGAGTGAACTTCTCCCCCTCTCTATGACTGTTTCCTATGGTTGTGTTTCACCCAGTCACTGCAGCATGTTGTCCCCAGGGACTCTTAAGTGTGATTGTTCTGTGACTTCTTATCCCTGGAGTAGTTCTATCTCAAAACATAATCTCCTTCCCTCAGTAGCTTTTGGTTATACCATTCCAAACTATGGCAAGTACTGCAGTAGATTTCTTCTCCAAAGCTAGCCATTCGGGGAAGTCACTTTCATATTAAATCTCCATACTGGATTTGCAACTTGCAATAACTGGATTTTCTTGGGGAGAGTTGCCAGTTTGTTGTTTTATCACTGGGGTTACTGGCCTTCTCCAAACTTGCCTTGTGGTTGTAGAGGCAGATTCCTTTCTACCCCAGGAGTCAAGGTTGGTGATGTGGATTGCTACATTGTCTTCCTGTTTGCTATCTTGTTGCTGGGACAAAATGTCTGATGTATGCAATTTAAAGGAATAAATGTTTCACTTGCCTCATTTTCAGAGGTGTTAGTTCATTGTCAGTTGACTCCAGGGCAGCAACATCATGGAGGAAGGGCATGGTGGAACAAAGCTGTTCACTTCATGGAGGCCAGGAAGCAGAACACAAGAAGATTGCAAGCAAAAGATACACCCTTCAAAGCCACGCTCCTGATTGACCCAAGTCCAACAGGGTCTCACTTCCTAACAACACATTCAGGTACGAGCATCTTGAATGAATCATGAGTATAGCAGTTATGTGACCCAATCACCTCTCTAGGAATATATTAATCCAATCACATTGACAATTGAGATTAACTGGAACACCATGATTTTTTTTAGCTTGCCTGTCTTCTCTTTCTTGATTCTCAGAGCTTTTTTATTTTCTCCTTAGTGAGTAGTTATTTTCTAGCTCCCTTGATTCCAGGTCCAAGAAAGGCTGTAACTACTGCCTGCACCTACTCTACCTTCTTGACTTCTTCCAGCCATCACTCATCATTCTGTTGAGATATTTTTATCATATTTATTTAGGGATTTTGATGATGGTACAGCCAAATTCTTCAGCTTGCCAAATGATTATATGCACCCTTATTGATAGAATAGTGGGCACTCTATCCCAACAATGGTACACTGATACAAATGATTCCCTGATTTGGCAAGTGTTATGGGTATGGTCCTGTGTCCCCTCCCAAAGCCTCATGTAATCATAGATGGGGCTGACTCTGGCATTCATGATTGGTTTGTTGTCTAGCACTGGGATTGGCAATGTGAGTGCTGCACCGGCTCAGGGGTGGGGCCAACATACAGTGTAAGGGCAGGAGGAAGGCAGGTCTTCGCTCTCTCTTGCTGGGTTCGTGCCTTGCTGTTTGGCAGCCACCATGAATGGCTGCCCTGCCAAGCCACCCTGCCTTGCAGCCAGCTGAATATAGACTGAAACCTCCAAGAACTGTAAGAAATAAACCTTTCCTTCCCTTATTCAGGCATTCTGTCTCAGCAACGAGTGAAAAGTAACTGAGACAGCAAGTATTGCCTAAGTATGGAGTAAGAAAGAGATCTTAACCTCAAATGCCTGTTGGAAGCCTGGGTCTGTGTGAGGCAAACAAATAGTATTGAATCAAAGAAATTATGCTTTTTCTGAAGAGGGCAGTCTTTACTTTTTGGATAAAAAAATTACAATTTGTTAAAGTTGGCAACTAACTCAAAACGTTTTAAAACACTGTATGGGATGAGCATATGTTTTGAGGGTGTATTTGGCCCAAGGGCTGCTGGTTTGGGTCTCTGTGTAAAGTAGTTGTTCCCAAGCCTGGCTGTAGATCAGAATCATCTGTGCAGCTTAAAAAACACAGATGCCCAGTCCCCTCCAGACTTGCTGAATTGAATCTCTGAGGGTGGAGCTGATGCACAGCCAGGTTTGAGAAACACGAGAGCAAAGAACTGGTTGATGAAACAGCACATTTACCATCCTTACAACTATGGAATTTAAAAATGATCACAGTAAAGAGAGTCAGAAGATGAATGAAGAAACTACCTATCGAAGAGCAAACAATGTGAAGGTTTATCAAAATGCCTTTAAGCATATTTTCCCATCTTTCAAATTTTGTTTTCCTGACCCCTTTGCAGAATTGTGCTTGTCAGTGTGGTAGCCACTAGTGGTTTCTTAAACTCAAATAAAATTTAAAATTTAGATCTAGGGGTATAGCTCAGTAGAAAAGTGTTTCCCTAGCATGTGCAAGGCCCTCGCCTCAATTACCCCAGCACTAAAATATAAATATGTAAACAAAAATTCAGTTCCCTAGTTGCAGTAATCACATTTCAAGTGCTAAGTTGCCACATGTGATTAATGGCCCATGTGTTGGATAGCACAGCTATAAAACATTTCTAAAAAAAAAAAAAAACAAAAAACAAACAAACAAAAAAACATTTCTGACATTGCAAGAAATTCTATTGGACAGCCCAGGTATAGAGAGTATATGCAAATATCAAGAGAACTTTGTTGATCTTTCAAGCCATTCAGGTTGGACTCTGATATTTCAAGGGAGTGATAATTATTGGTATAGCACAGAACATTTCAAAACTGGTCACATCGGTTTATGCCCTTAAAAAGACAGATGCTTACCTGAATGCAGATTAATTAGTAGACAGGAAGATTTTTCTAAAGTAATTGTACAATCGTTGGACAAATGTTTATCCAGTGCCTAAGTGCTAAGCACTCTGCTCTTTGTGTTTTAAATTATTCATGGAATCAGGTAAATTTTAAAAATAGGTTTGGGTAGCTTCCAAGAGTTATCTTCCTAGGTATGTTGAATACCTTTGGTTTTCAGACTACATTTCTGCTTTAATTATATGGATTTTCCCTTAATACAATAGCTGTCATGGAGTTAAGACATGTTATTTGGTATATGTAACATAGCTTAATAGTTAAAAGGAGGAAAAGAGAAGCAGCAAAAGCTAATAGCAGAGTTTTCTCTTTGCAAAAAAAATATAGCTTGCCTGATGAGTTTTGATCTGCCCACAACTACATGTGGAACAGAACTCCACCTAACAGTGACCATTTAACACCATTGAACCAGAGCAGTATTCTACTTAGCCATTCAACTCTAGCCCAATATATGTATTTTTATCATACTCAAATCACATTTAGGGAGATTAAAAATCCAGAAAGATAGAAATAACAGCAAGAACCCCATTATTTAAGCTTCTGGGTCTTGGAGTTAAGTGTAAAGTTTTAAATTTAAACAAAACTCTGGATTCATGGGAAGCAAAGTATCCTAAAATTTAAAAACACAGCTGGGCATGGTGGCATATGCCTGTGATCCCAGCACTCTGGAGGGTGAGGCAGGAGGATCATTGTGAGTTTGAGGCACCCAGGGCTACAACATGAGTTCAAGGCCAACCTTGAACTGCATAGTGAAACTCTATCTCAAAAAGACCAAAAACTAAAATAAAATAAAATGTAAAAACAGAGGTTTAAATACAAAGAAATAATAAAATACTTTAGAAGAATGTGTTGCTGGATTGTTAAGAAATGTTTAGCACAGCACAACTTCATGGTGATCCTGATTAAGGGAAGTCTATGTGGAGTGGCAAATAGTTGTAGGGCACAGGATGAGAGCAAAGGTGGCACTATACAAGTGGAAGGTCTGGCGACTGAAAGTCTCCTCTCTCATTGTGAACAGTTAATGAATTCCTCAGGGACATACGAATTAAATTTTAAAATGGCCTAACAAGTTAACATATTTTTTTGTCTGTAGTGTATATCTGATAGGATATTTTACAGTCTCCTTGTGGCTTTTAAGGATAATAATAAGGGCTTAGGTTGCTTCCAGAATGTAGTCAATACTTGAGTCTTATCTTCGTAGTACTTACATGTCTGTGATACTGTTAAGGAGTCATTACTAAGAGATTTAATTCTGGGGTTTAATTTTGCTGATAGATTCCTTTTATATCTTGTCTCATAGCATGAACTACCTCCTTTATATAAGGAAATGTCAGCTGGGTCTGTCGGCTCACCATCATCAATGAAAGTCTTGCACAAGTAAGAACCACAGTGATTTGAGTTTGTATCTTACCCACGCAGACACACACACATCTATATTTATAATTCGTATGATGCACCAGGCCTGGTGTTAAATAATGGGAGCAAAAGATCAATGAAAAGTACATCCTGTGCTTTAGGAACTCATGTTCTTAAAAGGGAATCCTACCTGTGGATAAATAATTGTAATATGAAGAGATACAAAACTGAGGGACTGATGTAAATGCAGATAGGTGGAGATTATGGAAAATAAGTCATCTTTACCTGTCGGCTTTAACAACAGAGATAAAAAGAAACCAAATAAAGAGTGTTTGAGTGTATTTCTAAATCCAAGGCAGTAATATTATGGTTTTGATCTTAGTTATCATGTCCCTTGATTGAAATACCCCCTAAGTTTCCTACCCCTACACTGCAACCAGCTGAAGGAAGAATCTGAGATGAAGTTTAACAAGAATTAGTAGTGAATAAAAATGAATTCTCACAACCCAGAAATTCTTGGGATAGCAGAGTCTAAGATAATAGATACACACAAAATAAGTGAGTCTCTTATTTTGGCCAGAAAAGAGAGGATGACACCAGGCCATATAGAATAGCACATAGCAAAGGAGAGCCCTCAACTCAGGGTCCGAAACGTTTCATTAACCTTGTCTATAAAACAGCTAATGGGGAGCCAAATAGTTCACTGTGAGGAGCACTGACATGGAACAGCACAGGATGCGGCAGATCCATTAAATGACTTCACACAAATGGAATTAGAGAAGCAGATGCAAAATCCTGCATTCTGGCTAAATTGTTTAGCAGCATTACTTATGTTAGGTGGACCTGGCCTTGGGCAAACAGTCAAGCTTGTATCAATAAGAGACAAAGCAGTGCCATCTGCTGTATTTGCAAAATATCATTGTGGGTGAGGAAATAACCGTAAATAAACCTTTAGTATCCGAAAATACTTTAAGGCCTCTGGTTGCTTCCTGTCTTGTGGAAAGCAAGAACTCTTGCTGGGAACCATTTGTTCTCTGAGTTGTTTTGTTCCTGTCACAGTTCATTTGGCTTTCTAATGTTGTCTAAGATTAAAAGTTATCAAAGGTAGACCTTGTTCTTCAGACGTAGTACCAAGGTTTTAATATCCTAAACTACTCATGGCACCGGAATCCTCTTATCTATTTTATTGCCCAATATTCAGCTGGCGTGCACGGTGCTGCATTCAGTTGGGGTGAGCTCTGTTTAGTGTGTGTGCTACCTGGACAACTGTTGAATATTTTGAATATTAACCCTGTTAATGGGAGTAAGCGATGTACGTGAGGTGGAAGGATAAAAGAAAGCAACTGATTTTTAACAGACAAATTCAAATTTGTACTTTCAAGTTGACAGCTAAAACAGTCTTCTTGGACGAGTCTTCTTCAGAATATTTTTAACGCAATCTTAAAATTTTTTCTTCAGATATTTCTGGAATGAAAAGTTTCATTTGGATATAAGTTATGGCCTGATTAAAAAATCATTTGTAGTATTAAAGATGTACTTGTGCCAGTGCTTCTGTTATTAGACAATGATCAGATCATGTTAGAAAATGAAATCGTCTTAGCTGGGCATGGTGGTTCACACCTGAATCCTATCACTCAGAGGTAGGAGGATTGCCATGAGTTCAAGGTAAGCCTGGACTATAAGAGTGAGACTCCGTCTCATAAAAACCAAATAAATAAATGAACATCTTTCTTTTCAGCCCCCGTTAGCTAGACAAGGAATAAATAGGTCATTATAACAAAGTGCTTTAATGTTATCACAGTGTTACAATGTTATAACAATGTTAAAGTGCACCTCAGTATCAGCACTAAAACAAAATAAAACACGGAAAACCTGAAAAGGTAATTTTGTCTTCATGTTGGATTCCATATATTTGTGGCTGGTAAGAAAAATGTAAGAAGCTATCCTAACAAGTTCAGCTCTATATCACCTGCTAAAATTTACCTGCTAAATCAGGTGAAAAGTGATCTGCAAATATCTGTATTTATTCATCTTGTTTTCTGGGGAAGCAAGGGTGGACCCCATTAAAAGTAGAACAGTAGTAGTGATGAGTCTTCCTAACTTGTCTGCCTGCAGTATTTAGCTTTGTGGAAGAAACTATGGAAAGTGCTTATCCAAGAAACAGACCTGTATTCAACAGCAGGCTCTATTCAAGGGACAAATTTATTTATTTATTTATTTATTTATTATTTTTTATTTTTATTTTTTGCAGCACCGAGGATCGAACTCACAACCTCACACCTGCCAGGGCAGGCGCTTAAGCCGCTGAGCCAAACTCCCGGCCCTGGTTTTTTGAGGCAGGGTTGCACTATGTAGCTCAGACCGGCCTTGCGCTCGCATTGTAGCCCAAGGGGGCCTCGAACTCACAACGCTCCTCCTACCTCAGCCTCCCGAGTGCTGGGATTAAAGGCGTGCACCACCACGCCTGGCTCTCAAGGAACAAATTTAGATCTGTGTAAAACTGTATATTTGTACGCACTTAACAGTTTGCCATACACTTTCCTACATGCTATTTCATTATGGGACCTAGCTTATGTTTTACCCTGAACTTATAATTTTTTTTATTTTAAAGATAGTAAAATCCAGCAAAACATAACAGAATGAAGTCAATCAAAACAAAGCAGTAGAACTGGTACAGAACTTCAAAGAAAGATACTGTGAAAACAATAGCTACTATAGTATATCTTGTTATTTTCAGAATAGTTGACCATTCCAACAGGTACAGTAAAATCAAACCAAAAAACAAACAAACAAACAAACAAAAAAACACAATAAAATCAATAAAAACAGAGCATAAAATAAGGCCAAAAAAATTAATCAGAATAAAGCAAAACAATGAGAACAATATTGAGCCTCGAAGACAAGACAGAAGAGAATCCTTCATCTTTGCTACATTGCGTACTGTCATCTTCCAAAGAGATGCTCAGGCTGCCAGCCCCAGGCCTGCAAAATGAGCAAAACAATACTAGCATTTAGTTGTCTTATGTACCTTAGTTGCTATCAATTTAGCCAGACCTCTGAACAAGCAGGTTACTTTCCAGTGGGGGGCGGGGGGGCAGAGCTTTGTCCTTGATTCTTAGCCTGCACACTGGTAGGCGTATGGGGAGGGGTGCATGTCCCTCTTCCTGGGGTCCACGTCGGTCACGCAGGTCCCCGGAAGGCAGTCTTACTTGTCTCCTGGTTGGAGGCACTCAGGCCCGGCTGGGTGGGTTCCCAAGAGGCCCATTTCTTTCTCTTCCTGGGGTCCATGCCAGTTGCGCAGGCCCCTGGAAGGCAGACTTAGTTGTCTTCTGGTTGGATGTGCTCAGGCCCGGCCACCCTGAACTTATAGATTTAAAAAAAAAAATTCTATATGATTCATAGAGGCTAAGGAATTTTACTACGGTCACATATCTAGTGTGGAGCCAAGGATGGACTGGGTGCCTCAGATCTCAGATATTCTACGTTGTTCTACAGAAGTGAGCAAAGACTTCATGGGTAAGAGAAGTCCAACCTCAGGGTCCATTAGATAACTTGGTTAGTTTTGTACATAGTGTGTGTCTACCTGGGCAGTCAATCATGCTGCCTTTGGGAATGGGAGATTCCTATTTGTGTTTCTAGAGCTGTTACTGACCCTCTTGAAGAGAGAGAACTTATGACTCTCTTGGTATCCACCCAAGTTCCTAGTTCAGTGCCTGGCCCATGCAAGGGACTCTGTAGATGTTTCAATGAAGCGCTAAAATGCTCCTGGTACATCAAAGATAGAGCTGGCCCAGCTCCTGGTCTACCATGATTGCAGTCTTCAGCCATTAGCACCATCACCAGACCTAACTTTTGCCAGCTCAAGGGCTCCTTCCTTGGACATCAGGGTAGGAAGAAGAGTTATTTTCTTAATTAAGCTCATGAGAGTAATTTTGACTGGTCTGATCATTGTGTAAGTACCGGCAGCTGTGTGGGAAATGAAGCCCATCCATTGAATATGTTTTCATTCATTTGAAATTTTGGCTTTGTTTAGTGAGTCCCCAGAGTCTTCCTGCAACTGTGAGATGAGAGAGTGAGGCCTGCCAGAAAATGACTGTAATGATTTACAGCAGGCTGCCTGCATGTGTGTTTATGACTGGGCCTGGGAGTTGGCCTTCACCCTCTGTCCATCAGGAGCGCCCACACCAGAGTAACAGAGTTCTGCAGCACCTGAGTCTGCTGTCTCATTCAGGGACACAGCTCCCAGCAGAAGGGAGGGTTCCACATCAGACTTTTCCTTTTAACTTGCCACTGTAGTTGCTTCCTAGTTGCTGGACCACTAGCCAGCCAGTCATTGTAAAGTACACCTGCACCACCAGCCAGGTGTGGTGGCACACACATGTAATCCTAGTACTCAAAGTTCTAGCCCAACCTAGGCAATTTAGCAAGTACCTGTCTCAAAGTAAAGAAGCAAAAAAGGGCTGAGGGTATAGCTGCATGTTAAGGTCCTGGGTTCAATCCCCAGTTCTAGATAAAAAGGTACATTCACCCAGCTTCACTCAGATAAACAGAAAATTGCTCTGAGAGAACAACTGAAACACAGGTTAATTTCCAAGTTGCAAAGCCAACTTTGAGTCTTTCTCTAGCTGTAAAATGGTACCACCTACACCTGTATATAGCATAGGTAACTCCTCTGTAAGTCATTTTGGTTGCAAGGCACTACCGTTTGTGTCTTCAAACTGCAACAATTCTTAGCAATTGGAAAGTATTTTTGAAGGACTAGTAGAAAATGGACAAGCAGAGGAAAATGGAGAAATTTTGCTTCCTCCCCTTTCATTTCCCACTGTACTTGTCTTAAATTCTAGGTCAGTAGATTTTCTTCAGGGAGCTTTGGTTTTTACTTAATAGAAAAAGTATAAGCCTTAGCCAAAGACCTTGGTGTATGTATGATCCACTATGGGAAGATCCTGTGAAAAGCGGTGTCATCTGAAACATCATGAGTACCTAGTAACAACAACACCAACAGTAGTCACAACAACACCCTCAGTGCACCAAAGGCCAGGAACCCTGCTTGGTGCCGTGACCTCAGCCTGTGTCCCTGGCTTAGGCAGCCTACCGCATGGTTAGCTCCAGCGACTCTTCTTTGCTACCTTTCTACTAAAGGTTTTTCTTCAGAGACCAAAGAAAAACTGAAGAGTATGTGCGACTGGGTTCAGTTGACACCTTGCTCTTTGAGGGGCGGTTGTGGAAAGATTGCCCTGTGATGGCGTACTGTTCAGAGGCCTGGGCTAGCAAAGGAGCTGCACTTGCCTCTGTGAATCTCCCAGGAAAGGTTCAGGGACCCTCTGATCCCAGCAAGGCGTGTGAGATGTCCCTGCTTCCAGCACTGTGTTTGGGACTATGAACACTTCTTGTCACTCAGGTACCATGAGAAGCTGGCACTCAGGCTGAGGCTGCCCATAACAAGCATGTTGCTCTGAGTTTGTCTGTGGGGCTCTTCGCTTTTTGAATGCCTCTGAAAAAAGGGCAGGGGCACTCTGTTTCCTGCCCACAGATTGTGGCTATGATTACTGAACCACCTAGCCTCACTGATGTGTGTTACCACATTCTCGTGTCCATCTGCTCTCCCCTGGGCCATTAACTTTCTTCCCCACTGCTCTGCTCGGTGCTGCCCTCCCCTCCACCCTCTCTGCTCAGTGGAAATCTGGGACCTGTGCTTTTTGAGTTCAGGTCTCCTTCCCTCCATGCTGTCTTTCCTCTTCCTAGTGTTTCATACTCTGAGATGACTCTGGATCTATTTTTCTCTCTGACTACTGTTTGCACTCTACTATTCCATTGATAGTTGTTACTCACATTGATGGCACGGTTGCTCCTTGGTTCTACTCTGATTTCTCTCCAGGTACAGCCCTGGTAACTATTCATTCTTCACACACAGACAAGGACAGAGGACTGGAGCCTTTTGACTTGCTGTGCTGACCTAACATAACTGCCAGGTGAGTAGCAGAGCATTTGGTCAAAGCTAAGCCATGGGAGCTGCCACGACTTTGGCCCAAGAATAACAAAAGTCATGTTATTCTATTTTCTAGTAAGCTAGAAGTTCTGGATTAGGTTAAGCTACGAGAAAGACTGGGGCTCACATTGAGATTATTCCTCCTGCCTCTTCACCCGATTCTGACGTCCTGGAAAGCTGCAGGCGGAGAGGGATGGGTAGGTGCAGTGATGATAGAATGAACCTTTTTTCCCTTTAGCAAAATGAGATGGCTAATCATGCACAGAGGAAGGGAAAACTTTTCCCTTGGAATTGGAGATCAAACTAAACATAATCCCAGAGTCAGCAAGGCTGGGATGTCATTGTAAAGAGAGGAGTGGTCAGGAAAAAGAGTTCCTTCACATACGCAATGCAGGATGGCAAAACAGAGAAGGAAGTGTATCCAGAGCTGAGTCATCCAAGAAGCAGACTCTGAGATGGAGGGTTGTCTGCAGTAAGCTCACCGGTGAAAGGTGCTTGGATCAACACCTAGAAGGAAGGGGAGGAAGCAGACCTGAGCAGAGGGGGAGCTGCTGTGTGATACACAGAGTCTCCCAGAGGACCAGTTAATCCACCAGGGAAGGTGGAGTAATTCTTTAGAGTTGCCTGAATTGGAGTCTTGATTCTGAGTCTTCATTTGACCCAGAAAGGGTGTGTGCCCTTAGACAAGGCAACTCATTCTAGCTAAGACAGTTCCCAAAGAGGGATGACAGTTGATGGACTTTCCTGAAAGCACATCAGAGTAAACTGCACATCATCATATTCACTACACCGAGGGTTTGAAGACTCAAAGCTACGACAGTGAAAAAAAAGGAAATATCAAGAACTATGAAGAATTAGCAAGGAGCTACAAGAATTGTGGGCAGTCAAACTAGGGAAAGGTCGCTCTCACCCTGTCCCTGCACATTCTTTGTCTTCCTTGACAATCATGGCAGTAGTGCTGTGATTAGGAAGAGAGTGTCCCAACCAGGATTTGAACCCACCTGGGTTCAACAGGACAGAACCCAACTTGTCTTGCAACTTCCAGGAAGAATAACAGATCGGTCCACAGAGGAGTTTTAGACTCTATCACATGCTGATACAGGGAGCTGCACCCTGCTGCCCAGGTTCCTGACATTAGTTCAACCCAGAATGCCATCTTTCAAGCTGTCAGCACACTAGATTACTAGAAGATTGGTTGCCTTCTAATCAGCCAAGGGTCATTTTAGGACCAACAGGAGTCTGAATCCAGCTTTCATGTGCCAGCATGTGAGCATAGAGAAAGTAGTCATGCCCTATTGCATTCCCCACTCCCTCCAAAGCAACCTCCCAAATTCAAGTGTGGTAATTATAAGGAATGGGGCTACAATGATAACTTATTATATTGCATTTTAATATGCAATATCACCCCACTGATATTATCTAAGTTTCAATTGTGTGTGCATCTGTGAGTGTGCATGTGTGTGTCTGTGAGTGTGTGTGGTGTATGACTAAGACAATGTTGGGTATTAGCCACCCATTTGAGAATGTTCTTTCATGTGGATTCACCAGGTTTCTTCCACTGTTCTGCACCTGCACCCTTCCACTGTTGAATGTAATATGTTAATCTCTGTCCATATCATTTACTACCTATAGGTTCAAAGGTAAGAAGCTCCTTTCTGATGATGTGTGTTTTCTTTTTTCAGTCTTCCTAGCTTTTTCAAGTCTCACTTTAAAATACCACCAGTCTTCATGTTGAATACTTTAAGCATTTTTGAATTATTTTATTGGCTTCAGGTTTGATTTTTGAGCTAGGAGTTAGTAACTTTGTTTAAGAATGGATGTTACCTTCAAGTGTGATGGTTCTTGGCAATCCAAAGGAAAGATACATCACATATTCAACATGACTGACGAAGTTCATATACATACTCATTTCCATTCTTTTTCTTGTCTTTTTTTAAAGAGCAGAATATATTTATTGAGAGAAAGAATGCTTCTGTCTGAGAGACACAAGGGGTCCCAAGTGGGTTGCCAAAGACTGTCTTTTCTAGAGACTTTTATAGAGCAAAATCACAAAGTGAGTCAGGTCTAAAGTGGGGAAAACATGAGAATTCACAGGGTGGATGTGAGGTGGGACATTGTCTTTTACTTATAATTGCCTGCCCTCACCCAACTCACAGATTATGCTTGAAAAGAATGCAACCCAGTATGCCTTGTCATCACAAACAGCATGAAACTTGTTTTGGGATGACTGGAAAAGTTTGATCAGATAATAGAATAAAAGGAGGCCCCTTCTGGGGACACTAGCACATTACAGTAGCTAAGAAACTAGACTGGGATCAATTACTTGGGTTTGAGTCCTGGCTGTCTCAGACTAGAGGTTGGATTAGATCAGCTATAGTCAAACCACTGAAGGTGGCTTAAAATTTCAAGTAAAGATGTTTTTAATGAAACATGAAGCTACTGACCATGAAAATAAGATTTTTATTTCATCCAATAACCGATAAGTTCTAATTACAACTATGTTCTCATTCTTAGAATGAACAAAAATAAAATATGGATTTTTGCCATAATCTTTAAACTAAAATTATATGACAGCACAATACAATTGCCTTCACTTTGAGTTTTATAGCAGAAATATTTTGGGAAACAT
>RJWM01042937.1:0-14120 GCA_004363535.1 Dasyprocta punctata
AAAAAAAAAAAAAAAAAAAAAAAAAAAAAAAAAAAAAAAAAAAAAAAAAAAAAAAAAAAAAAAAAAAAAAAAAAAAAAAAAAAAAAAAAAAAAAAAAAAAAAAAAAAAAAAAAAAAAAAAAAAAAAAAAAAAAAAAAAAAAAAAAAAAAAAAAAAAAAAAAAAAAAAAAATTCATCTGTACAAGTAATATGTGTTAATCAAGAAAAAAATAAATGTCTAAATATGACTTTCAGAAAGATTATCCTAAAAAGGAGGTCTGAGATACAAGGAAAGATAGACAAAGAAAATAAACTTTTTGGTAAATCTATAAAAATACTGAGCAAAACAAGAACAAAAGCAGTCATTACCAAATACATACATAAAGGTGAACAAAAGAAAAAGAGAAAAAGGAACGGAGGGATAAATAGAGCAAGTCCAGATGACTCGTTCGTGAAGTTTTTCTGTGACAGCAACCAAGAGAAAGCAATCCTATCTGAAGGGAGATGAAGCATCTAGCATGAGTTCATCATATATCAAAAGTCAAGATGAAGTGAACTTTGAGTCATTTGCCATTTTAACTTACCTATGCCTCTGCTATCATATTTAGAACTCATTAAGTCAATTACCATTACCATCCACTTCAGACTACCCTGTTGTTGCTGAAGTTATAGTGCATGTAGTTGGAATAATTCATGTTTGAAAATGCGAATTTTCCTAGTCTATAAAAGTTCATCATTTAAATCCTAATGTTGTCTTCTACTGTTGTTGATACAATTATTATAGAATGGACTAAAAGCATTCAATCCTTCCTTGCCGGTCCAAGGGCATTTGTATAAGCAAATACTACTATTGCTGATATAAAGAAATACCCTCAGAGCTGAGCATGGTGCTGTGCACCTATAATCTGAGAGGCTGAGGCAGGAGGATCGAAAGTTTGAGCCCCACCTGGGCAGTTCAGCTAGATTCTATATCGAAATTTAAATTTTTTGCCAGGCATGGTGGCGCACGTCTTTAATCCCAGCACTCAGGAGGCTGGGGTAGGTGAAGCATTGTGAGTTCGAGGCTGGCTTGGGCTACAACTTGAGCGCAAGGCCAGTCTGAGCTACACAGTGCGACCCTGCCTCAAAAAACCAGGGCCGGAAGTTTGGCTTAGTGGCTTGAGTGCCTGTTTGGCAGGCGTGAGCTTTCGAGTTCAATCCCCAGTGCTGAAAAAAAAAAAAAAAATTTAAATTTTTTAAAAACTGGGGATGTAACTCAGTGCAAAGGCCCTAGGTTCAATCTCCAACACAAGAAAAGGAAACGAACAAACAAACAAACAAAAATCTCAGGAACTGTAAAGGCTTTTTCTCTGGTCATCACCACTGGTATCTGGCAGCCTCTCCTGCCTACCTGTGATTTAGTGGCAGCCATGTTGCCTCAGACCTCCTTCCATTTCATTTCCTGGATCGTGGCTATATTCTACATAGCCAGAAGGCACATCAGAGAATTCTGGCAAAGTGTTACACTAAGTTAATAAAAGATGACAACTAAGAACTATTTATATTTTTAATCTCAATGACAGAGTTACTTTTTTTTTTCCTCCAGTTTTTTGAGGCAGGGTCTCACTATGCAGTTCAGGTTGCCTTTGAATTCATTGTGTAACCCAGGCTGGCCTCAAACTCACAGCAATCCTCCTGCCTCAGCCTCCTGAGTGCTGGAATCACAGGCATATGCTACCACATCTGGCAGACTTACCACATTATCCTCATCCTGACTAAATAACAACTCCCCAAAAGTGACAGCCATTAGAAAATTTAACCAGATGGTTTAGAAAACCCTGGGCTCAAATGCTGGTTATTAGCTCTGTGACCTGGAGCAGATGACTACACCTTTTTAAGCCTCCGCTTCCAACCTGGAAGGTGAAACAACTATATTATCTTCTACCTAGGAGTATTGGGAAAATGAAATGAGATGATGTGAGCAAATCAGCACAGTGCATGGCTTAACTTATAAGTTCATTTATTTATTTTTTTATTTTTGCGGCACTGGGGATCAAACTCACAACCTCGCGCCTGCCAGACGGGTGCTTAAGCCGCTGAGCCAAACTCCCGGCCCTAGTGTATTGAGGCAGGGTTGCACTAGGTAGCTCAGGCCGGCCTTGCGCTCACATTGTAGCCCAAGCCAGCCTCGAACTCACAACGCTCCACCTACCTCAGCCTCCCAACTGCTGGGATTAAAGGCGTGCACCATATAAGTTCATTTAAATGTCCACTTATCTTTTTAAATCCTAAGTCAAGTAATAATTCCAACTTAAGTAGTACTTCTTATCTAATTTCTCTGTGGCATCCTTATGAGAAGCTTACTGAAATATTAGCAGTAGTTAATAATGAATAAGTACTTACTAAATGTTAAAACTGTGCTGAAACCTTTACACGGATTATCCCCTTGAAACCTCAGAGAAGCCATGGAGGCTGGGAACATTACACCGCTATTCTAAACAAGCACTCTGCTTCTCAGGGAGGCTAAGGAGTGAACTGCACCAATTCACAGAGGACTCAGTGAAGAGGGACACACACAGGTCCCTTTAACTGTAATGGAAACACTCCCTTATCCTGAAAAGGGCAGCAGCTTCTCTGAATAAAATTTACTTACAAAAAAGTTGAGAACAAGCTAATTCGCCTTTCACTTAGTCTCTACTGACCATCTAATGCTCCCAGTCAGAAAAACATATGAGGGCTTTTGTTTTGTTTTGTTTTTTTAATTTTTGCATTTTAACTTACCCACTCACAGTCGATTCCAAGCACTGGAAAATCTTCTAACTCACTCCAAAGCAAGGGCTGGATTTGATCCCACTCTGCCTCCTGAGACACTGTCACCACCTTTGCCTGAAGGATCTTCTCTTCCCATGAGGGACTGGGGACACTGACGCCAGAGGGCAGCTGGTCCTCTTCTGGAGGGGACTGCACCGTCCTGCGTGGCACTTGCTGTGGCAGTGGCTGTTCCTGGGTCACAGGGCTCTTCCTCCGGCGCAGGATGCCTCTCCACAGGACGAGCCCCCCCACAGCCACACCCAGGAGGGTGGTCACGGTCAAAGCCATCAAGTTCTGTCTAGACATGTTCAACTTTTTACTGCTTAGGAAAACATTTCACTAATCCCACAATCTGCAAAACAAATGGCAAAAATATATTTATATACAGAATGTAAATGTATGCATAAACAAGTTTTCCCTAAAAAGTTCCATTTATAATCCCGGTGCTTACAAACTAAAATATTGCTACAAATTTCTACATGAAACAGTAATACTTTAATTACTTTCATTTTTTTAGTTTTTATTCTATCTCTACCTTCAGCCTTGCCCAGGACTCTCTTAATGATATAAAATCAATCAATCGAAACAGAATAAGCTAGACTCTTACTTGGGATTATTAGCAAATGAATTTTTTGGTTAAGGGTTCTTCTTCAAAGTGTTTGCACTTTAAGAGCTTTAATCTCCTACCAATTGAAAGAAACCTTTACTTCTCAATTAACTCTTTACTTCTCAAATTAATCAATCATCAGTAAGCTGGTAGGAAGGTTGTTCTGGTCTTCTGGAAGGTGTGGGCAACGGGAAGGGAAGGAGATGGGCCTTCCTGTTGCTCCTGAAGTCGCAGTAGTTCTCCATAGAAATCGATTCAGTTACTGCAGAGTAAGGCAGTGCAACGCAAAAGGGAAGAAGGGATTGGAGAAGAAAAAGAAAAGAACAGCACTTAGAAATTCAAGATGCCCAGAAGGAGGTTTCAACTGAAATGTCTACAGGGCCAGGCAGGTCAACAATAAAAGAAGCGCCTCACAAAACAGTTCCTTTCATATTATTCTACCCATGTATCTTTTGTTTTACCCATTTTTGAGAGATACTTGAGTAGTCAGTACTATTTCGGTGCTATTTTAAAAACTCCATAGTAATGTGATAATAAATGGTAAATGGCCCTCACCTCAGGGACAAGGAGGACTTGAGCAGCAACCAATTGGCACACTCTGGGTGGGAAGCAGGTCCAACATAGTGAGATACTGAGCTTATTCAGGAGAACTCAAAGATCTGAACGTCACAGGAAATGCCACCACTCTGAAATGCTAGCAACAAATGTATGGTTTCTTAAAGTACTGCAACAGTCCAGCAACAGTAGGGCTACTTGTTTCCTGGAAGCTGGGCTGCCCTGACGGAGCAGTCTGCACCACCCGCCTGAGGTCACCTCTCTGTGACTCGGGGCTCCCACTGAATGTGCACTGTTTTTGATCTTGTTCTAGGGCCGGGGATTTAGCTCAGTGGCACAAGCGCCTGCCTGGCAGGCATGAGGTTATGAGTTTGATCCCCAGGACCCAAAAAAAAATAAAAAAAAAAAAAAGAAGAAGAAGAAGAAGAAGAAGGAGAATCTTGTTAATATTGTTCTTAATGTTTCACAACCCTGAATTATATCATGTCTACAGAAATACTTGGCTGTTAGAAATGAAAAACGGAATCACAATAATTATTACAATAAGAATAAAATATGCTAATAGCTATACTGTTTTTTAAAATTTACTCTACACTGCACTAAGTATTTTGTATGTATTTTCTCCTGTATCTTTATTGAAGATGAAATACTTAATGAAATTAAGTAATTTTTGTAAGAAGAGGAAAAGGCGTGGAGAAGGAAGAGGTAGAGGAGGAAGAAGAAGAAAGGGAATCATCAGGCACCAGAAATGGAAGAGGGAACCCACAGTAAGTGGGCGATGAAACTGGGCAGAGAGCAGAACTCACAGCAGCCCCAGCACTGGGCTCTATCATCCACCTAGGGACAGAAGTCCAGGCCACATGCTCAGGACACACTGGCACCCAGCAAAGTGCTGCCCTGTCCATGAGCAGGGCCTAGAAAGGTCCAGGTGAGGGACCTTCCCAGGGTAGAGTCTGACAGAGACCCTCAGGGTAGTACAGACCCTCAAGTCTGCACATGTGCAGGTACAGGGCCACGTCCACTTTATCCTTACAAAAAGAAACCTGTGGTCAAGAAACTAAATTAAAACTGGTTCAGAATTGATGGACTCTACTGGAAATAGGCAGAGCCAGTGGTAGCTTTATCCTTACAAAAAGAAACCTGTGGTCAAGAAACTAAATTAAAACTGGTTCAGAATTGATGGACTCTACTGGAAATAGGCAGAGCCAGTGGTAGCAATGCCATATACAGTACCCAAAATTCTAGCACGTAGGAAACACGCAGGACTTCCACGGAAGACAAGTCCCTACATGAAGGCTCAAAAATGAAGTAAAAATCCAACAAAACTCCAAACCCAATAATAACAGTTCATAGAGACAAACAAAACTTTCCTTACCTGACTTTAACAGATATTAGAAAACAACTCTGAAGAAGGATATTCGAAGATACTAAGGAAAATAATCACTAAAACATGAGCAGGAAGCAAAAAATAAAAAGAAATTTTAGGTATTAAAAATATTTTTCAAAAAAAAATATTTTTCAAAATTCTTTAAAAACTCAATACTCAATAGACAGGCTCAACAGTTGATCAGATACACACAGAGTTACTGAAGATAAATCTGTGACTGTTGTCACTTTTGTGTGTGTCTGAAACATCATCGTGTTTGTTGCCACTCCTGCCTCGTAAGTCTTCAGTTAACACCTGATTTAATGGGAACTTTGTGAAACCCAGCCTGCAAGTGGTCATGACTTGGGTGAAGAATTCATGGGATAAAACCACTGACAGCTGTGTTGCCAATGCACCACAAGGGGGCGACATGGACAAGAAATGCTCACTCAAGGAGAGCTCTATTGCTGGACATGACACTGGGGCCAATGGCTCTGTAGGAAATGGAGTTGCAAGAAATTCAGGCCAGAATTCAGAGTTTGGAGAGCTATGACAAAGTTGCAAAAGAAGAAGAAGACATGACTGTATTTGAATAAATGTAAATTTTGATACATAAATAAACAAGTAAATGTAGATTGTTATACACACACACACACACACACAAAGAGACATTGTGTGAAAACAAGCCCTACTGCAACTTTTGGAGCAAAAATTAATATAAGACCCAGTCTTATTTGGGGGAAAATGCAGTGTTAGGCAACTACAAATCAAAGCCACAATGAGAAACCACTTCACAACCACTAGGATGGGTCTCACAAAAATTAAAAAAAAAAAAACATAATAATTAAGCGCTGGCAAAAATTAGAACATTCATGTACTGTCAGTAGGAATGTCAAATAGTGCAGCTGCTCTGGAAAACAGTCTGGAAGTTCCTCAAAAGGTTAAATATACATTTGTCATACAATTCTACAAGTCCACTCTCAGCTATGTATCCAAGGGAAACAAAAATATGCCCACCAGACGTGAGGGCACACACCTGTAATCCCAGCACTCAGAAGGCTGAGGCAGGAGGATCCCTGTGAGTTTGAGGTCAACCTGGGCTACAAAGTGAGTTTAAGGCCAGCATAAGTTGCATAGTGAGACCCTTTGTCCAAAAAAAAAAAAAAAAAAAAAAAAAAGGAAAAGGAAAATGAAAATATGAAAATATGCCCACACCAAAGCTCATACCAAGCTGAACACACACCTTTAGAGACTCAGTTACTTCAGGAGGCTGAGCCACCAGGACCACAAGATTAAGGCCAGCTTGGGTAACTTTGTGAGATCCTGCCTCAAAATAAAAAAAAAATTTTTTTAAATAAGATTTGATATAACTCAGTGGGAGAGCACCTGAGTTCAGTCCCCAGTACCAAAATAAATAAATAAGTAAATAGTTCATAGAGGCATTACTAGTATAATGCTATCCCCAAAGTGGAAACAAGCCAAATGTTCATCAGCTGATGAAAAGAGACATAAAATGTAGCATATCTCCATGTTAAGGGTTGAACTGTGTCCCTCAAAAAGATATGTTGAAGTTCTAACCCCAGTGCCTGTTACCTATGAAAATGACCTCATTCATATTTGGAAACAGGGCCTTTACAGGTGCGATGAAGATGAGTTCATACTAAAGTGAGGTGGGCCACTAATCCAGTATGACTGGTGTCCTTGAGGAAGAGGAGAGGAGACACAGATAGAATAGTACATGACACACAGCCAAGAGGCCACGAGAAGACAGAGGCACAGAATGGGTTTATGCAGCTTCAAACCAAGGAATGTCAAGGACTGCCAACAACCCCCAGAACTAGGGAGAGCCAAGGACTCTCCCACGGAGCCTAGACTCAGCATAGTCCTGCAAACACCTCTCCTGTAAGCTCCAGCCCCCGAACTGTGAGAAAATAGATTTCTATTGTTTTAAGCCATCTGGTTTGTGTTACTTTGTTACTGAAGCTCTAGAAAACAAAAATACCAAAGGATGGAATTTTATTCACAGCAATAAAATGGAATGATACAGTAGATGCTGCAGCATGCACAAACTTGAAAACATTGTTAAATCAAAAAAGTCAGTCAAAAACACCACAGATTGTGTGATTCCACTTATATAAACATCCAGATCTATGAAGACAGGAGGATGAGTGGCTGCCCAGGGCTGGGCTGTTATAGGAGATGGGAATGGGGAGTAACCACTAATGGGTATGGGTTTTTGAGAGGTAATAAAAATGCTCTAAAAATTAGATTGTGGTGATGGTGGCACAACTCTAAGAATATACTAAAAATACTGAATTGCACATTATGAATAATGAATTGTATGATATATGAATTACATCTGAATAAAGCCACAAAAATAATATTCTAACAAATTGATTAAAAATAATCTGAGCTGGGTGTGGTAACATACACCCATAATCCCAGTACTCAAGAGGCTGAGGCAAGAGGATAACCTCAAATTCGAGGCAACCTAGGCTATTTAGTGAGTTCAAGGCCATCCTGAACTACATAGAAAGACCCTGTCTCAAAACATTCAAAAAAATATTTTTAAAAATATTCTGAAAGCCAAGAATAGCCAAAGATATTGTTTTTAAAATAAAGGAGCACGTAAGCTGAATAAAGCATATGACTTCCAACAAAATAATTACGTAGGAATATTTGTCCTACTAAATTGAAAGTGTAAAATACAATCTATATAGGATGCTTGGTGCCGGGGTTCAACAAAATAAATAATTAGGCCACAGAACAGAAGAAAGCCCAGAAACACATCCATGTGTGAGAAATTAGTACATAATAAATGTAGCATTTCAAATTAATGACCCTAGAGCCAGGTGTGGCAGTACATACCTGTAATCCCAGCACTCAGGAGGCTGAGGCAGGAGGTCAGGAGTTCAAGGCTAGCCTGGGCCACATAGTGAGTTGAAGGCCAACCTGAACTTCATGGCAAGACCCTGTCTCAAAAAAATGAAAGAAAAAAAAAAAAGAATTTATAGGGAAAGATATAGATGAGAAAACTGTTCTGCCTTAGAGTAGAGCAAACTATTTCAACCTCAGCACAGCTGGCATTTCAGATTGGAAAAATTCTAGCTGTGCAGCACTGTGCTGTGGACTGCAGGATGGGAAGCAGTAGCCCTGGCTTCCATCCACCAGATGCCAAGGGCAACACCACCTCAGCTGGGAAATGGAAAGAGTGTCTTCAAGACATTGCCAAGTGGCCCCGGGAGACAAAACCTCTCCCACTTAAGAACTACTGGGTAGGGAATGATAGCCATAAAATACAAATACAAAGAGTATGGCCTGATAAATGGAAACATAAAATGTAAAATGTTGTTTCAACAAGGATGCCATAATGGTTAAAGACAAGCAATAACTTTTAAAGAATAGTAAGTGGGAGAATGGTGATGCAGGCCTATAATCCCAGCTACTCAGGAAATTGCAGACATATGCAGATTTAGGATTTAATGAGACCCTGTCTCAAAGTGAAAAATGGGGGCGCATGCCATAGGGAGGATCGCTGTGAGTTCGAGACCAGCCTGGGCTACAAAGTGAGTTCAAGGCCAGCCTGAACTGCATAGTGAGGCTCTCTCAAAAAGACAAAAAAAGAAGAAAAAAGAAAAAAAGGAAAACAGGCTAGAGATGTAGCTCAGTGTGAAGGCCCTGGATTCAATCCCCAGTACTGCAAAAGTCTGGGGAGCGGTCTAGGGGAACATAGAAACAGTTCAGTGGTAAAGCACCCATCTAGTGTGTGCAAGGCCCGAGGTTCAATCCCCAGCACCACAAAAAAAATAAAAATTAAAGAAAACGGATCTACAAGTGAACAACCATTCAATCTCACTAATAATTAGGGGAATACAAACTAAAATAATGAGAGGTCATTTTCCATCCATAAGATGGCAAAAATAAAAAAGGCCGATACTGACCAAATGTTTAAAAGAACCTAAGGTAAAATAAGCGTTATTATACACTATTGGCAGCCAGTTCAGCAACATTAAATGCCCACATCCTCCACACAATTCCACCTACAGGGACAATTCGACCCACAATCCTTGAGGAATACTCATGTGGGCACAATGGCATATGAAAGTATGTTCTCCACACATTATGAGCAGCAGAAAACTGTTCACAATTGGAAACAATTATAGATTTCCCCATACTATGAAATGTTAATATACTACGGATCTCACAGAGCAAGTAAAATAGGTTGGTCTCTATACATTAACAGAGAAAATAGTTCAAGACCCATTTCTAATCATAAAATTTGAAGTTATAGGATATGCACAATATGTCGCATTTGTAAAACTATGTACTGTGAAAGATTAATATGAAATCTTACATATATCTCACATGTACAGATTTGTCAATAAATGTAAAGAAACAGAAAAACACAACTCGGACTAGCATTAGTTCTTATAAGACAAAGATGGAAAAGATTTGTACCAAAAAAGATCTTTCTTGTTTAAAAAAAGATCTTTTTACAAGACAATAAGCAGGGACTACAACTAAAACAGATATTTTAAAATATATTTTTAAAACAGTGGATTTGACCAAATATAACCATTTCTTTCTCCATTAAGTCTCTTCTTTCCCACTTTCTAATTTAGATAATTAACAAAATCTTTTAGGGCTTGCGAGGCGCCTCTGTGTTGAAGCCTCCGGCGGTGCCAAACCTACAGCACACGTGCTACAGAAGGCTGTTTGTATTACCGAAAGCGCTAAAAGGTTCGCCATCCATGAAAGCATATTCATAGACCCTGAGTTTAACCCCTGTACCACAAAAACAAAAAACAAAACACCCACCAACTTTCGGTTGTGATTCGTTATATAAAATACACATGGAGTTTTTTGTTTTCAATGAGTGGGCATATAGAGGAGTTTCAGTATGAAGGCTTGGGTTCATTTGTATTTTAATGAGCAGGTGTCACTTTTGTAACAAATAAGGATTAAGATTCTCGTCTCGATGTAGCCCACGAATGTGAAACACCAGAACTGGCATCGAGCAAGGCCCAGGCAGCCGGTGCGGCCGGGCGGTAACTGGCTCGGGGTGGTCCCCACGCTGGAGGGCAGGGACCCCAGAAGCCCCAGGTGCGGCGGCCGGGCGCCACGTGTCTGCCGATTGGGTCCAAGGCGGCCCGAGGGTCTGGCAGATGCTCCCACAGAGAGGGCAAGGGGGCCCGACAGGGCGGCCCGGGAGGGCGCGGGGACCATAGGCCGGGACGGCGACCCTCTGCGCATCGGGTCACCCAGCCCATCCTGCTCCGGCGCTAGGGGGACCAGGAGGCCGCGCCCGAGGGCGGGGACAGGGGCAGGACCAATTCGCTCGCACACTGCCGGATCCCAGCAATCCGTCGCCCACGCACACCTTGGTACCCGCGGCATTGGGACCCATCTCTGAAAACCCCGTCTGCCCCGCGCATGATCCCAGTGAATGAACAGCCTGCCCTGAGCTTCACTTACCTGCAGCTTCACACCCGGCCTGGAACACCTGCGGCGCCTCGCTCTGAAAAACTGGAACCTCCGCGACCGCCTGCGCGCGCCCACACGGGTCCACTGGAGTCGTAACCACTTCCGGTCCGGCGGCAGCCAAGGAGGACGTAGCCCCAGCTGTGGTGCATGCGGGAGGCGCCATCTTGTACGGAAGCTGCTGGAGCAACTGGTACCTCCCCAGTTTCTCCACTGTTGGACAAAGGACCTGTTAAAATTGGAAGGCTTAACGTCTCTTCAGGAAAATGGTGCTTTTGTTTCTGCGATGCCATTTTTGGTTTTTCCCTTTGGTTTTGAAGGGAGATGCTTATAGAACCCTCCAAAATACAGTGTAAGACATCTAGTTTTCATGCTTTATTACCTTGGGTAGTGTTTCTCTACTACGTTCGTTTTCTTAATAATTAAATGATGACAGTAAATAAAATGATAGAACTGTGTTTAGATCATGTATTCCTCATTAGCAGTGCATGTTATCCTATAACCTTTAATAATTTACGCCATCTTTTGTAACAATATATTAGCTTCTGTTTATATATTAAATCATTCAGTCTTTATTAGCTACTGTGTGCTTCATGCTGTTCCTTTGTCATGGCATGTGTATAACAAAAGGAGAAATGAGATGTGCATAAACAATACAAAGGCCAGGCACAGTGGTACTTGTCTGTAATCCCAGCACTTGGGCGGCTGAGGTGGAGAATTACCCTGAGTTCGAGGCCAGCCTGACTCTGTCTCAAAAACAAAACAAGCAAATAATCAATATAAAGTATATATGCTTGTTCAATATATTAGGAGTTTTTATTTATTTATTTATTTTTTTGAGATGGGGTCTCACTATATTACCCATACTGGTCTCCAATTTGTGATCAGCCTCTCAAGTAACTGAGATTACAGACATATACACCTATGCCTGGCTTTCAGTGTGCTAGGAACTTTGTAAAGTATTTTAATTATTTAATGGCAATTAATCCCCAAACAGGTCCATAAGGCTTATACTATTACTACTACTAACCATATGTGAAAAAAAAAAAAAAAGGAGGGGTGAAATAACTTTCTCAAGGTACCTCAGCAAGTAAACCTTGCCACCAAGAATGAAACCTCAGTATATTACACATTAGCTGCCTCATATATAACTGCAGAGCTCATTGCCCTTGTATTATTCACACTGTCAATTAAAGCTGAGTATATGAATAGTCTTTGTTCCAACAATTGTACTCCTAGTTACATACCCAACTGAAATATGTCTACATATGTTCAGTAGGACATGTCCAAGAAAGTTCACATCCTCACTTTGTAATAGCCCTGAGCTGAAATGTCCCTGCTGTTAGAAGCCAAGGTGTTCAGTCTGGAGGAGTAATGACTGGAGGGGAGCATGAGGAAGCTCATGAACTGCTGACTGTATGCTGTTTCTTGCTTGTTTTTAGTGTTTTGTTTTGCTTTTTGTTTTTGAGGCAGGGTCTCGCCGTGTGGTCCAGTCTGGCCTTGAACTTGTGGTGATTCTCCTGCCTCAGCATCCTGAGTGCTGGGATAACAGGCATGCGACACCATGCCTGGTATGAATCCTGTTTCTTAATCCATGCTGACACGTGTGTTTAGGTTTCAAACTGTGAGCCCTTTTCTGGATGCATATTTACCTTGATCAAAAGTTTGTTTTATTTATTTATTTTTGTGGTACTGGGGATTAAACCCAGGAACTTTTGTAATGAGCTAAATCTCCAGCCATTTTCTGACTTTTTATTTTTTGTTTTGTTTTGTTTTGAGACAAGGTCTCTGTTATGGTTGATACATTGTGTCAATTTGAGGAGTTTGGAAGTTTAGCTAAGAGACTCAGCAGAGAGCCAGGATCCTTACTTTGTAAATATCCTCATTCTGTGCACAGAGATTTTGTGAGTGCTACACCTGCCCTGACAGGTGAGGGAATGGCCTGCATACAATATAAGGGAGGAAAAGAGGCTTGTTCTTCTCCCTTTTTGTTCTGGCTGCTTTTGCTGGCTGCTGCCTTGAAGTGTTGCCCCAGTGTCTTGCCACCCTTCCTTGGAGCCAGCTGATTGTGGACTGTTTAAACCTTTCCTTTTTTCATTTTGGGTGTTGGGTATTTTATTTCAGCAACGAGAAAAAGTGACCAAGATAGTCTCCTTAAATCAAACAATTTCCCCCATGTGCTCAAATTTATAATCCTCCTGCCTCAGCCTCCTAGACTGCTGCGATTATAGTGTATGCCACAGTGCCTGGTCGAAAGTTTTTAAAATGGAAGCCAAGAGTAGTGGTACAGCTAACCTAAAGGCTGAGGTGTGAGGATCACGAGCCCAGGAGTTGAGGACCAGCCTGGGCAACATAGAAAGATGTTGCCTAAAAAAAAAAAAAAACAAACAAAACCAAAAAACTTGGCATGATGCCACATGCCCATAATGCCTACACTGTTGGAGGCTGAGGCAGAAAGATCACAAGTTACAGCACAGTCTGGGTAATTTAACTTCCATACTGTCTCAAAATAAAAAATAAAAAAAGAGCTGAGGATTTAGCTCAGTAGAAATGCTCCCAGTTTAATCCCCAGTACAGAAAAAAAAAAAATTTAATGAGAATAAAAGTGAAAAGTGAAAAATTTACTAACCCAAGGGCAATGAAACACATAATAGCAAATCAAACTG
This sequence comes from Dasyprocta punctata, assembly GCA_004363535.1. Lineage (NCBI taxonomy): Eukaryota > Metazoa > Chordata > Mammalia > Rodentia > Dasyproctidae > Dasyprocta > Dasyprocta punctata. Next base: position 13,444 of record RJWM01042937.1, read on the forward strand.
TCAACAAAATAATAGAAGATAGAAATTAGATTACAACCTCCCCCTGAATCAAAGATCTAAATGTTAAAACAGACACAATCTACTGGAAGATAAAACAGGTACAATTCTTGAAGACATAGGCATAGGCAAGGACTTTCTGCACAGAATCCCAGTGGCACAAGAAAAAATACCAATAATCAACAAATAGGATCACGCAAAATTTAACAGCTTCTGCACAGCAAAGGAAACAGCCAACACAATGAAGAGACAGCCTACAGAATGGGGAAAGGCACAAGGAATCCCAAGGCTCAAGGGATCAGAGAGTGACCAAGGCTCTGTACTTCTGGGAGAAAGGAGAGATCCGCAGAACTGAGACTCAGTGGGGAGGAAGAAGTGTTGAGGGTGCTTGGGGAGCTGAGTTTAAGTGCTTTGTTATGGAATGTGTGCTATGTTACCAGATCTTCTATCTGCCATAGGTAATTTTCAAAAAAGTTATTTTCTAAATATAAAAAAAAATACAAGCCGGGCGTGGTGGCGCATGCCTTTAATCCCAGCACTTGGGAGGCTGAGGTAGGCGGAGTGTTGTGAGTTCGAGGCCCAACTTGGGCTACAATGTGAGAGCAAGATTGGCCTGAGCTACATAGTGCGGCCCTGCCTCAAAAAACTAGGGCTGGGAGTTTGGCTCAGTGGCTTAAGCA
>RJWM01042938.1:0-14068 GCA_004363535.1 Dasyprocta punctata
CCACAGCACAGGTGAAGTGAGCATAGCAGCGGCAGCCCTCCTCGCCACACGCCCTGCTGATGCTGAGAAACTTGTCGCGGATGAAGTACTTGACCCGGGTGACGCGCGGGTCCTCCCCGGGCTCGGGAGCAGCGTCCTGAGGAGGAGTGTAGTGAGCAAATTCCGGAAAGTGGTCCTCAATCTTGGACTTGCCAGCCAGGACTTTCTCGGCGAGCACATCTTGCTTGTTGAGGAACAGAAGCACACAGAAGGAGCCGGGGCACGTGCGCCAGACGGACCTGAAGCTGTTCAGAGCCTCCTGAAGTTTGTTGGTCCCCGAGAAATTCAGGTCATAGCTGCTGCTGTCCACCACGAAGATGACGGCAGTCAAATGATCCAGGAACTCGGCCCAAACGCAGCTGCTGTAGTGCAGACCTTCTGGGTAAAAGAGGTCGAAGTGAGCTTCGTCCACCCAGAACTTGGTCTCAAAGAGTCCAGGGGTGTGGACGCGGCAGCGAAGGAGATCCTGGTGGCTGGGCACATAGTGGGGCTGCTTGATGACATCGATCTTGTGCAGAAAGTACCCGGAGCAGTCAATGAGGCCGCACAGCCTGGCGCGCTCATAGCAGTGGCGCGCTCCCGCGTCCTCCCACAGCGCCTTGGCGTGCGCATAGAACTCGGGCGGGAGACTCAAGTCCCGCTGGGCGCTGGCGCTCGCAATGTAGTCCAGGCTGACCTGGTGCTCAGGGTCTGCCAGCCCCGCGCTGGACCGCAGGCGCCTCACTGCGGTCACGATGGTTTCAATATCTTCCCTCAGGTTATTCCTGATGTTGTGCACTGCTGTGGCCTGCTCAAGGTCGCCCTCAAAAGCCTTCCCCCTCAAGATCTTGGCCTGCTTGAAAATGGTGCTTCTGCCTGATTCATTTCCACCCAGCAGCAGCAGGCGGCGCGAGGCCAGATAGACGCGCTTGTCCTCCTTCAGCTGCCTGTGGGTCTCTCTGATGACCTCACGCAGCCCCTTCTCCTTGCGCCCGCCTTCTCTCAAGCAGTCCCGGAACCGCAACATAACAAGGGCGGCGGGATGCCACAGAGACACCGAGGTGACAGCGCTGCTGGTCGGACAGCAGGAGGCTGAGATGCCCACTGGCTCTCAGCACCTGGGCGGAGGGCGGCTCTCAGCGCCTGACACCTTTCGCTGCTGCTGTGGGCTGGGAGTCTGCACTGGGAGAGGACAAATCAGGGGGCATAAAAGGAATAGGTCGGCGAGGACAGCAGGGAGTGGAGAGGGCAGAGAGGGCGGAGAGTCTGTCCTCCTTCCTTGGGGCGGTTTCAGGATGAGGTGTCTCTGACTGAGTCCAACCAGGACCAGAAAGTGCCTGAAGGTCTCCCCACTACCCCGCACTGCCCCACAGGCCCATGCCCACAATGATGTGCGCCCCTGTGGAGAAAGAGGGGACCACAGTGAAGACCCTGCCCTGGAAGCAAAATCTCTTGAGTCCCAGGCCATCCCTTTGCCTTCTTTTTTCTTTCTCTTTTGAGATAGAGTCTTGCTCTGTAGTTTAGACTGGCCTTCAATTCACTATGCAGCCCAGATTGACCTGGAACTTTCTGGAGTCCTCTTGCCTCAGTCTCCTAAGTCCTTTGCTCATATTTAATGAAGTCATTCTCCTGCGGTCTTCTTTCTTTTCGTGTGTAAATATTTTTGGGGCCTTAGGCTTGCATGGACTTAATTTCCTATATTTTGATTATTAAAGCCTATGGCACACTAGATGCTTTGCCAGTTTTTTCTCTCATTGGGAGGACTGCCTTTTCATTCAGTGGTTTTGTTTGCTTTGTGCTGAGCAGAAACTTTAATTTGATGCTGAGAAGCGTGTTTACTTTTGTTGTTGTTGCCCATGCTTTTTGTACTGTATCTGTAAAACTAGTGTCGAGTACCGTGTGAGGGAGCGCTCCCACTGTTTTCTTCCAGGTGATTTATGGCTTGGGTCCTTATATTTGAATTTTTAATGCACTTCAGGTTGATTTGTGGGTATGGTAAAAGATAAAGCTGGAATTCATTTTTGGGTTTTTTATGCATATATCCAGTTTTACCTACACCATTTTCTGAAGTGATTATGCTTCTCCCATTGTTTATGATTGGCACCTTTACCAAGGGTTAGTTGGTCATGCAAGTATAGGTTCATTTCTGGGTTGGTTGTTCTGTTCCACTGATCCCTAGGTATGTTCTTATGCCATGATGATAATGTTTTGATTGCTGAAGCTTTGAATACAATTTAAATCGGGAGTGTTAGACCTCCATCTAACTTAAGATTCTTGCTTAACATTCCTTTAGCTAGTTAAAGTCTTCAAGGTTTCCATGTACATTTTAGAACTTTCATATTTTGATGTGCAAAATGCTACTGGAATGTTGAGCAATTGCACTGAGCCTGTAGATTGTTTTGACAATATTGATTCTTCCGGTGTATGAACACGGATAGCTATTTATGTATTTGGATCATGCAAGTTTTAGTGTGCGGATCTTTTAAATTCTCAGTTAAATTTATTGCTAAGAATTTTTTTGGCTGTGATGGTGTTACAAGGGGTATCCTTTTTATTGTTTTGGGGTGGTACATTGTTAGTGTGTAGATATACAACTAGTTCTTGTATGTGGAATTTCTGTCCTGCAACTTTAATGACCTTCTTTATGAGTTATAAGTTTCTGAGTAGATTCTCTAGGTTTTCTATGTGAAAGATCATGCTCCCTTCAAACAGACACAAGTTTATTCACTTGTATCTGATGGAAAGGCCTCGTATTTCTTTCTCTTATCTAGTTTTTCTGACTAGGACTGTCAGTGCGGTATGTTGACTGGAAGTGGTATTAGTCACTCTCCCGTGGCTGTAACAAGATCCTTGACATGCACAATTTATGGAGGAGAGATTTAGTTTGGTTCATGTTTTCAGAGACCTCAGTGATTGTGGTCTGTTTCTGGCCAAATATAGTATGGAAAAACATGAGAGAGGAAAACTGCTCAAAGTATGGCAGCCAGGAACCAGAGAGGTGGAGAGAGGTGGTGCAGAGGCACAGAAGAATGGACTGTTGTGAATCATGAGCCTAGTGACCCACTTTCTCAAATCAGGTCCCACCTAGTAAAGCACATTCTGTTTTAATTGAACTGCAATATACTTAGGTATGAGTATATTTTGTATTCTGAAGGTTATTTGCCTAAAGTGAATGGGTAGGTGATATAGAATTTCTTTTAGCCTTCCTAGATGATGGCAAATTGTTTTGCAACATGATTTGAATCTATTCAAAATTCTTATGATTTCTTCCATCCTATCATATGAATTTTGGTCCGTTCCTGTTTTATCTTTGTTGGGAAGCAGAGAAACACTGCCTCTGGGTGCCCTAAATAAAAAAGAAAAGAGTTGAATTCACATGTCTGTCATCTTAGAAGGGAGTGAGAGAAGCAAGTCTTGTCCTCATCATAGACAACAACTAGTGCATTTTTTTATCATTTATTTCATTTTATGGTTTTATTTTAAAGAGAATAGCACCAAACAAAATACGACAGATTAAAGCCAATTAAAGCCAAACAGTGAAAGTCAAATAAGACTTCAAAGCAAAGTAATAAGAAATCAACAATGGTTACGACTAGACCTTTTGTTGTCTTAAAAATAGCTGGCCATACCATCAGACATAATAAAAAACAAACAAAACAGAACTTTTTGGCATGCCATCAGACTTTTTGTTTACTGTTTCTCCACTGCTTGAAAATAAAGTTTCGTGTTCTGAACTATTGACTTACTGTATGATAAAATGAATCTACTCATTAATTTGGCACTCAGCAAAAAAATAGACACTTTGGCTAAAAATTCTCTAAGGCCATTTTTAGAAGTTCTATGTGGTGTTTTAAAAATTAGTCTGTTTCAAACATATGTGGATTTTCATTATCTGCGTAATGTCCTTTGCTTTAATCATTTAATGTTTCTGACTGACGTCGGTACTTACACTGAATACGTCCATATATCAAACACACCAATATTGTGTCCCTTGAATTGAAAGAATGAATTCCAAGGTACAGAGGCATGGTTTATTGATGGATAGCACCTGAGAGAAAGGAGGGGTCCTGAGTGTATTGCCAAAGAGGCCTTTTGTCTGGGGCATTTTGCCCAGGATAGTGGAAATGTGGGTACAACATGAGTGAAACTGTAATCAACCTTGAAACGTGTATGTACAGCCACTTAGCTACTAGTGATCCATTTGGAAAGTGGGGGCATGTAGCAAGGGTGTACATCTGATGTCATTCATCTTGGCTTATTGATGACTTCTGAAATGGAAGATTTGGGGGGAAGGGATGGATCTTTGTCCCACATCTTGGTGTCTGATGCATATGAGGGTTTAAGGGTCTGAGTAGTGCTCATTACACCATAGACTCAGCATAATCACATGTTCTGCTAATCCCTTAGGGAAGTATGCAATGCTGGCCATTGTGACGTTGAGGCCTTGCATACTTTAGCTGCGCCTCCAGTCAGAATTCTGATATCTTTATTTTTCACTGACTTCCTGGACAGCTCAGGGCCCCTCTGACTGTGCATTCATTTTTATCTAACTTCGCTGCTCATAATGTTGTGTCTTCAGAAGAGGTATTCTGATTGCAGTTAGTGGAGAGTGGATGTTGTTTAAATTTAGCTGGTCGGAGCTGATTGGGGCTGGTGCAGGAGAGACCACAGTCAGGACCCTTCTCCAGACAACTAACCTAATAGACCTTGGCTGGAAGTCATGTTGGGGTTTACCCCTTATGGAGTGTCTTCAGAGGGTTCATCTAGTAGATCCCAATATCAGGAGTTCAGCACAGTTAGCATTGGCTTATCAGCATGATTGTGTGGCGTTTGTTATCGGGGACCTAGCCTAGATTTCCAATCTCTTGAATGAGCATATGGTGATGGCTTAGATAAATGCGACATATGGTATGGTTTAGGGCTCCAGGAGGATCAAAGCCCCTACAGAGTTCTTGACCCTGTTGCTGAGATAAGGGCTAACATAAAGAGCTTCTCTGGACCACCCATATTTATTTCCATTGTAGACTAAGAGAAGGAATACTGAGGGAGTTGCTGGAACTGAGCAGGACTTCAGAGTCACTTCAAGGACATCTCCAAGTAGGAAAAGTTGCCAGAAAAGGAGTACTGTCTTATACCCAAGATTGCATTTGTTGTGGGACTGAGATGGCTGCAGAGTAAGATGCCTGCAGGGCAGTCTTTATTAACATAATTGATTGTGAAGCCAAGATGTCCTCAGCTGTGGCCTTCTTTACCTTGCCCTCTGAGGTATCTCTGACCTCATTAGCCACTACAGGCCTCAGTCAGAACCATTGATTCATAGAGGTTCATCGCCAGGCAAGGGGCCTAGGCCTTGGACAGGCTCACAGATAAATAAAAAGCCAATTAGTAAATTTTAAATCCTGCTCAGAGCCGCTTCATAGTGGTCTCCAACATCTCCTACCTTTTGTTTTTGTTTTTGTAACAAAAGCTGGATCAGGGTAAGTCGTGTTTGAGCGTCGTCTAGGAGTTGACCCATCTTGGCTCCTCTTCATCAGACAATGAATAGAATAAGGAGAAACACACAGATTACTCCAAGCATACCAACATAAAACCAAAAGTTTGCCTTCAGATAGTTGAATGGATTTACTTGATCTAAGACATCAGAAAATTTGTCCCAATTTTGAATTGGCTCATCAAATTTTTGGGTTTGTTGGGACATCAACAATACTTCCTTCTGGAGAGCATTGATATCTATGGTAACATTTTGATGAATAGCTCATTGTACATGTTTCTTCTTATCCTCCCAAGGATGCATGAACTTGTTGCAAGGCAAGTGAGTTATGCCAAAATGAGTGGTCATGTAATGACACTTTAATCCTTGTAACAGTTGTAAACTCTCTATTTGATCTCCCTTCGATAACATAGATGTTTCCAGCACACTAAGCTGTGTCTGTAACTTGGCATCTATGTTACGTTGTATTTTCCATGCTTCATCAGCAGTTTTTGTCCAATTATCTATGAAGTGAGCCCTTTGCATAGAATGTGTGATGGCCACTGAATAAACTGCCACACTGGAGATTAGGAGAACCAGAGAAACAATTCGTGTAATGATTAAACCAAGAATTCTCTTTGTCCTGTGGTCAGACGTGTCACTAGTGTATGTAATAATTGTGATGCCTGAGAGTATGGTCACATTTCGGTGAAATTAACAGGGATCCAAACTCTTGGCATGCGACCCATGATTGATAATGTTTGTCCATAGATGGCACCTGGTCTTACACAATGGCTCAAGGTACAATTTGAGTAGTTAAGAGAATTAGCATTCCAAGATACAGTGCCATAAAAAAATACATAAGGATTATAAATGCAAATAGAATGTTTGACAGTCTTATGATCCTTTAACATAAGAATTTCTTTACTGTGTGATGTGAGACTCTTACCAGTCCATACGTTTCCATTTATAAAGGGTAGAGCCAATTTCCAGAAAGACTATTGTATTGGTTCTATTTGTGCATCATAGATTAAGCTAGGCATAGGGGTACTGAGCCCTAATCCAGTTCAATTTACAAATTGCACAGGTAGAGATTGTTTAGTAACATTGTCTCAATATGTCCAACTTAGGATGTGCCATGGGTCTGTACTTTCTCTCCTACCAATGAGTTCTCCCCATGGGCTCCAATCAATAAATTCATATTGTCCTATTTTTCCTTTAATTCCTGCCTTGGCCCAACAAGCAGCCTGAGGCCAAATGGCCTCTTCATGTAACTGTAAACGATTAGTTACAGAGCAGATAGGTATTTTTGGCTTCCATAATTCTGTTACACTTGCTGGGGTAGATGTAGATCCTAGGGTGATAACAACCAATTGCTGTAAAGCATATCCCATCCATATTTGAAGTTGGGCAACATGGCAATGTTTTGAATGAACTCTAACATCTTCAACACGTAATGGAGGAAAGGCAAAATATGAAGTATAATTTGTAGTCGCCTTGTCTGGCATATCAATGGATATGACTGCACCTGGAATGACATCTAATTTAGGACTAGTCATGTCTGGCCCATGATAAATCTCAGGTGGAGAATCTGCCCAAGTAATGGGTCTAAGTAATTGTGGATTAGGGACATAAGTCCAATACTCGACCCCTGAGACAGGTGTTATACATACAGATACTGCCAGCAGAGCCATTAAGACAGTCAAAAGAATTTCAGGGCTTGGTGGAATTCCCCTTCTGATGACTATATCTTTAGCTTCATGAATTGTTGGTTGGATGCTGTTCCACTGGATCACTCATCCTCTCTCCTGGTCTCTTGGGGGAACTGGAGGTCAATTTTTTGGCTGATTGGCAGGTCTTTGGGGGTGAGTCTCATTGTTCAGGTTCATCCTCTGGAGGGCCTGGATCAGTGGAGCCACTACATGAGACTGTCTCCAGCATTGGCCGTGTCTCCTGCCATGGTCGTATATTCCTGGACAACAGCCATCTTGTGGATCCATCACCTGTTAAGACACAAGCATAACCTCATCCCCATATTATTAGTTGTACTGGTCCTTCCCATTTTCCTGTGTTGATATCCTTCCAAAGCACTTGAACTGTGTGTTAGACATCATCATTGGATGTTGATCAAGGGAGTTCTGCAGGAGTCAATTTGCTATCTGTAGCTGGATTTAAAAAATTTAATGTGAAAGCAGCAAAATCTAATTGCATTTGTGGGAGTGACTGTACTCCTCCTTTTTGTTTATTTAGTTGAGTTTTAATAGATAGATGTGCTCTTTCCACAATTGCTTGTCCTTGAGGGTTATAAGGTATTCCTGTAGTGTGTTTAATATGCCATAATTGAAAAAAATGATTGTAATGGCTTACTTGTGTATGAAGATCCATTTTCAGTTTTTATGCTGTGTGAAACACCCATAGAGGCAAACACTGACAGACAGTGTTGTTGAACATGACCAGTTTTTTCACCTGTGTGACAGGTTGCATGAATTAAATGAGAATATGTGTCAATAGAAACATGAATATATTGTAGTTTGCCAAATGAAGAAAAATGTGTAACATCCATTTGCCAAATTTCATTACATTTTAAGCCTCTGGGGTTACTGCCTCTGGTGGCACAGGCCTAGGAACCTTCTGACAAGTAGGGCAGGACATAACAATTTGTCTTGCTTGAGACCTGGGTAATGAGATTGTCTAGCTGCATCAAAATGTGTGATAAAAGCAGCTAGTGAATCAGCTTGTTGATTCCATATTCTAAAAATCCAGGTAAATTGGAATGAGACCTTATGTGACCAGTATAAAAGGGTGCCATCTGATTATGAATCACCTTTTATAGCCTAAGAAACAAATTAAATAGAGGTGAATCTAAGGTTGACTGAAGGGTAGCGCTCTCGAGTTGCTGAGTAAGGTAAACTGCATATGCTGAGTCACTGATTATATTAATAGGTTTGTAATTGAACTGTTGTATGACAAATAAAATAGCAGTGATCTCAGATCTTTGTGCAGAAAGTCCTGAAGTTTTTATTACCTGTTGATAATCTTTGCTCCAGATTGCAGCCTTGCCTTTGGAAGAGCCATCAGTAAAATAAACTGTTGCATTGGGAATAGGTTTAAATTTAGTAATTTTTGGAATAATACACAAATGCTTGAGAAAGAATTGAAAGATAGGGTCATTAGGAAAATGATTATCAATTTGTCCTATGAAATCTGAGAAGGCTATCTGCCAATATAGAGCTTGTTGCAGCAGGGTCAAATATTGATTTAGAATTATTTCTCATTCCTTGAGGTAGTGTCACCCATTGATAGCATTGCATTGGCTCTTTGAAGTTTAAACTAGGCACAGAGTAGGCAAAATCAGCCTATCTTTGGGAAAAACAGGAATGCTAAAAAAAATCTTTTAAATCAATTATAATAAGAGGCCAGTCTCTAGGAACTGCAGTTGGATTTGGCAATCCCAGTTGCAGCGCCCCCATAGGAAGCAGGCAAGCATTTACAGCTCTTAAATCTTGTAACAACCTCCATTTACCTGACTTCTTTGAAATAACAAAGACAGGCGTATTCCATGGGCTAACTGAGCTTTCTAAATGTCCTAGCTGTAATTGTTCTTTTACTAATTTGTGTAATTGAGTTGACTTCTCCTTTTTAAGTGTCCATTGATCTACCCAAACAGGTTCTTTAGTTTTCCTTTGTAAAGGTAGCACTGTTGTGGGAGGAGAAACTTCAATGGCCCTTGCCAAAAAAACCTGTTGATATCCAATACCTTGCCTGTTATCTTTAGGTGTAATCTTAACAGGCTCTTTGATCTCTTGTCTTTTCCTAGTCCTTTATCTTTCTGGTATCCTATCTTAATCATCATTTGTTCAATCTTAGGATTTGAATCTATTTGTTTAGTTTCCAAGTTGGAAGTTGTTTGATTAGTTTTAAAATCAGAATTACTAGTCAGCACTAATTTCCACTTTGGTAACAAATCTCGTCCTCATAAATTTTCTGGAATAGCTGCCACATACTGTAAAAAGAAACCATTTTGTTGGTCTGGCCCTTCATCAGATAGAGGTGAAGCACTTTGTAGCACATGTTGAGGACTTCCTAGTCCAACAAGAGATGTAGGAGCCCTTTGTGTCAGTCACGTGGCAGGTTATTGTTCTGACAAAACTACAGACACATCTGTGCCAGTGTCTATTAAACCTTCCAAGTATTTTCCATTAATCTTTATAAAACACATAGGCCTGTTTTTAGTCACTTCCTGTGTAAAATAAATTTCTCTTTTTGTAGTCTTGCTCTGAGGGTCCTGCTCCCTCTGGACAAAAGAAGGCTTTTTTATAGGTAACAAAACTAACTGTGCCACATAATCACCCTTTTCAAAAACCCAGAGATCCATTGCATATGCAAGAACTTGTGTCTCATCTTTATAATCACCATCAATCACACTTGGCATGATAATTATTCCTTTTAAATTCAGATCGGCCTTTCCCAGTACTAGACCAATTGTTCCTCCAGGTGGGGGGGGTTGTATACCAACTTTAGTGACACTAATGTTAATAAGTTCTGATAACCCACTGCCATCGGACCAGCCATAACTTGAGCCATCATAGTTGTCTTACAGGATTCAGTTCCAATGTCCTGACATGCTCGAAAAATGTTGTTAAATCATTAGTTGATTTTACAGGATTTAAACCTGTTTACAATCCTGATTGGCATTTGCATATGCCAATTGTAAAGTTCAAATGTTCACAGCTTCCATGTTTGAAACCTGTCTGTGAATGGCTTCTTGTAATTTAGCCACAAGTTGGGTAAATGGCTCTTGGGGAACCTGTAAAATGTGTAGAAAGGACCACAAGGGAGTTCAATCTTCTGAAATAATTATCCAGGCCTTTTTAATCTGAGGGTCCAGGTTTCAGGTCCCTGTTCAGGTGCCAGTTATTGGGGACCTGGCCTAGATTCCCAATCTCCCGAATGAGCGTATGGCGAAGGCTTAGATAAATGAGACAAGTGGCATGGTTTTAGGGCTCCAGGACAGTCAAAACTCCTACAGAGTTCTTGACTCTGTTGCTGAGATGAGGGCTAAGACAAAGAGCTTCTCTGGACCACCCATATTTATTTCCATTGTAGACAAAGAGAAGAGATACTGAGGGAGGTGCTGGAACTGAGCAGGACTTCAGAGTCACTTCAAGGACATCTCCAAGTAGGAAAAGTTGCCAGAAAAGAAGAACTATCTTATCTCCAAGATGGCCTTTGTGGTGGGACTGAGATGTCTGCAGAGTAAGATGCCTGCAGGGCAGTCTCTATTAACATAATTGATTGTGGAGCCAAGATGTCATCAGATGTCATCAGCTATGGCCTTCTTTACCTTGTCCTTTGAAGTATCTCTGACCTCATTGGCCACTATGGGCCTCAGTCAAGACCAGTGATTCATAGAGGCCCATTTACCATGAAACAGCTGCCATTGCCAGGCAAGGGGCCTAGGCCTAGGACGGGCCCACAGACATATAAAAAGCCAATTAGTAAATTTTAAATCCTGCTCAAAGCCGCTCCATAGTGGTCTCCAACATCTTGGCAGGTCTAGTTGAGAATAAACAGATTCTTTTAAAATGTTAAATTTTGTATGACCAAAGCATGAGTACTAGAATGGAAAGGAAGACTGGGAAAAACAGTCATATCCTGACACTCAGTTTAAGGAGCTGGAGTAACAGGTGTAACCCATTGGTTCCTAGAATTCTCTACTGATTGAGGTTATCTGTAAGTCTGATGTTTCTTTGCCATAACTTCCTACAGTTTTAGCTGTAAGAAAAAGAAGAGTTCAGTAGCATTGAAGGACAATTTCATTTAAGAAATTTAAAAGTCTTGCTGAGTTCTTACAGCCTTCCCTGGAGGTTTCCAGCCTCATTGAATCATAACAGGGATCAGCTACAGGTGAACCTAAAAACTGCCAGCAGGGGTGATTGGAGCTTTTTTTGTTTAGTATTTATTATTATACTAATACTTTTTTTTAACCTAGTATTTATTATTATACTAATACTTTTATACCACTTTGGTTATACTTTTTTTGTTGGGTGTTCAACACCAAGTGAAACTGAGACCTGTGTTCATCAAAATTAACCTTTTGTTCTCTATCAAGGTCACCTAAGTCTCCAGAGGTGTTACTTTTGGAACCATGCACAGAACCTCTCAGTTCCTCTGTCAGTGTCAGTCACCAGCATAGGTCACATTGTTGGCTTGACCATGTGGCTTCTCATGGAACTCTGGGGGTCACTTCTCTCATTGATGACCTCATTTTTGGCACACGGTACATTGGCTGACTCCTGTCTCCTGGACTCCAACAATCTTCCCACTCAGGAAGGTGGATGACTGATCAAAGTTGTGGGATCCTGTAGGATTTGTCCCCTCTTGTCCTGGGCTTCAGTTGACCTTGAGGGCCAGGGGAAAATTATTGGTGGTCCTCTTAGTCCAGTTAGTTGAGTAGCTGTGGTTTCAATCCCCAGCTGTCAAACACTCAGCAGAATAGTTTAAATATATTATAGGACCAAGGAACTGCTACTTTTTAGTCACAATTGTCTTAGAGGTTCAATGTGTGGACTATGTTAACACACAACAATGACAAAGATTTACAGAGAAAACTTGAGATCAAAATTTTAGCATATCAGTCATGGTGACATTAATATAACTTTTAGGTTTTGTTATTGTCTCTGAAAGAGATTTTACTGTGCATCTTAGTATAGAATAACTTTTAAGTTAGTTATCTTTATCTAAGTGTGAGATATGAAATGACATAAAGAAATTTTACCCAATTTGTTATCTTTTGATAGAGTGCTATTTAAGAAGAATCTACTTAAGACAGGTATGGTGGTGATTGGCAGTGATCTCAACACTCGGGAGGTGCAGGCTGGAGGATTGCTAGAAGTTCCAAACCAGGCTGGGCTACACAGTGAGTCCAAGACCAGTCTGAAGTACACAGTGAGACCCTGTCTCAAAAAGACCCTGTCTCTAGATGTACTAGAAATGTTATAACTCTCTAAGCTTTCAATTTTAAAGTAATATTGCCCTGACTAAAGCATGTTCATGCATATCCAGGGCTTTAATATATGACACACATATAAGAATCACACATCACAAGCCTTGAAGCAGTGTCCCCATCATGGCTCTGGCTGTCTCATTCTGGATTAGCATGCACATTTCATCACAAATAATTGAAATATGAGTAAGGTATAGCCAGATACTTCAACCCAAAAAAGACTATCATCATAAATAACTTCACCTAGGAGTCAATAATGTGATAAGATGGTTTAACAGTTCTGTAACCCTGAAGGTCTATTCACTTGAGAAACATAAATACAATATTTCCGTGTCTCAGGAACTTAATTCATTTTCCAATTCTGGGGAAGATGCCTGCATTCATGTTCGTTGCAGGGAAGATGTCTGCAGTTGTGATTGTCACCTGATGCTGTGTTCATGAATGGAAGGGACAATTTGCTGTATTCTTCTATTTGTGAGCCCATTCCACAAAGAAGCATTTGTGAACCGAGGTATTACTCTGAACCATTTGAAATAACTTTAGGTTAGTGATAATTTGTATCACAGTTATACAGAAATCCTTAATGTATTTAGTTACTACTTATAAGAAAAAATTTATGACAGGTTTTTTAAGGTATAACAATACTGTCAGGATTGAGAACATTTTATATCTCATAACTTTAGGAAACTGTGTTATGTGCCACAGGTACATTTATTACCCAATGTAGTGGTATCATTTATACAATCACAAAATGCTTGTTTAATCAAAACCAAAAGATGTAGTTCAAGGTTAAATGCTAGGACCAAAGTTAAAGAGAAGCCAAATTTTGATCAGCTTATTTGTAAGGGCTAAAAATATATTGTATTGATAGGGTATGCATTAGTTCCTTTGTATGTATTAAACTTGTATACTCTCAACTCTATAACCTTAAATTTAAATCTCAGACTCACCACATAGCTTGTTTTTATATGTCTACATACATATGTTTCCCAATATATGCTATGTCATCAACTAAGGAAATAGTTGTTTATTTAAGCAATCATGAACCAATTACTAAAAACATTTTTAGGTTGACATTCAATTAGCTCTTAACCCTTGTTTTGTAATTTTTAATGAAGCTTGTAATGTAATGGACACAGATAAGAAAAGTGTGCTGAGAAAAGTACTTTCCTATGTTAGTAAGTGTTAGGATGTTTGGAGAGGTCTGGGTCACAGGAAGGGGGTTGGCCAGTCTCTCTGCACAGTGCTGTGTGACACTTCCACGTCATTGGAACAGCAACTGTGCTACTGTCAAGTGCTCCATTACAAATGAGAGATGATAAAAAGTCTAAGTATAAAAATGTGATTTTCTCTGAAAACACATTTTTGGCACAGATTTTTTTTTTTTTTAAATGTATGCCAGGGAACTCTTCAACTCTTAATGGTCACTTTTTAGTAACCTAAAGCCTAACAATATGAGCACAAGAAATGTATTTTAGTACGATATACAACCTTCCCTTTCAAATCTAGTTTTGTAAGCATAATGACAGCATTTCACTATGTTACAAAAACCTTATTGTTTTAGACACGGAGTG
>RJWM01042939.1:0-14077 GCA_004363535.1 Dasyprocta punctata
TTCCAGAGAATGTGCTCGAGTTCTTCAGAGCTGGCCACCAGCTTTGCTGCCCACTGCTCAGTGAGGCACTTGGAACCTGCACCGCTGCCTCTGCACGCTGATTGGAGAATTCCACAAATGCGACTGCACTGTCTTCTTCTCCTTATGGCAGCTACTGCAACAGTGGGTCCAGAGTGGGGTACCAGCACCAGACAGTTCTTGAGATGGCTCATTTAGGTCTGAACAGACTGTTAGTATTTTGACTCTTTTGTTATCTTTTAAAAACATGCTTAAATTTGATAGTATGATGTCTGTAAATTGACCCTGGACTCCTCAGCTTGCACCGGAAGATCAC
Organism: Dasyprocta punctata; assembly: GCA_004363535.1. Taxonomy (NCBI): domain Eukaryota; kingdom Metazoa; phylum Chordata; class Mammalia; order Rodentia; family Dasyproctidae; genus Dasyprocta; species Dasyprocta punctata. The sequence goes on from RJWM01042939.1 coordinate 335, forward strand.
TGCCAACTTGAGAGTTAAGATTCTGAAGGAAAGGAGTCTCCCAGCAGGCAGGGGCTGCCATCTGACCACACTCACTCACCAGCACTGCAGCATGTACTGGGCACAAGTTGCAAGTAAACAGGTCTTGCCACAGCAGAACTGTGTCTTACAGTGATTCTTGTGAGGCGCTGTCTCACAATTGAAACCAGAAACATGCGAGGACAGCAAGCCATCTATTTTTCAGGGCTGACATTGGCTCTACTTCAAATACAAACTCTGTCAACCAAATAATACTAAATATAAAATGGAAACAATGACAACCGTATTTTACACAGAGCTGGTCAAATAAATTAGAAATTATCATGAATACCATATAAAATATAAAATTATGTCCATTACTGTTGGTGAAAAATCCTTAAATATACACTGTAGCACTGTATCTAGTACTATTGGTATATATGCACGTATTTTTAAAAAACTGAATATTCTTACACAGTATTTTGAAGGACTGACATTTTTTACTGACAGAAAAATATGAGCAAAGAAATTTAGAATCTACCGGATTTTTAAGTAGTTTGTTGGTCTCTTCCAAGTGTTCTGCCATTTTGTGTACCAACTTATTCTTGATTAAAAATCTAGATTCCATTTAGTGAGGCAGCGTGTCCCACCACGTGCACTGTCCCATCCCCCTCGACAGCGGAGCCTCTGGTGAGTGCGTCCTTACGCTCAGCGCCCGGCTGGCCTGCAGGGGAGGCTGACTGTGACAGGCATTCGGGACACACACACGCTCCTGTCCATCTCCAAAGGGATACCGTGAGTTTCTCTTTTCTTTTATTGAATTTTTAATTTTTTTAATCAAACTTCCAATGTTGAAGCAATTTTAAGTTTACAGAAAAGCTTTGACTACAATATGAAGTTCCCATATATTTCACATTCGATTTCCCCTATTATTAATATTTTAGTATAGCACATTTTTCATAACTTATGAGCCAATATCAGTAGCTTATTATTAATTCAAGGCCATATTCTATTCAAATGTTTTTTATTTTTCCTAATGAATTGCTCACGTGTCCTCAGGCTCCTAGTGGCTGTGACATCTCTCGGTCTTTTCTTGCCTGTGGTGAGCCTCAACGTTATAAGGACTGATGGTCAGATGTGAAACATCCCTCAGAGTAGGGGTTGTGCAAGCAAAGGGAAAATAAAGGGACACACACACCAAGGGTCAGCAAAATGGCTGCCGTCCAGCCAGCATAAGCAAGCAGCTTTTACTGAGAAAAAGAAGAAACTCATATTGTGCATTCTTAGATTATATAACTTGTTTGCTTCTTGTCCTTATGGGACCTCATGCTTTTATCTTGTGGGAATGTTTCCAGGCCTGTACCTTCTACCAAGACACTGTTAACTGGGTGTGTCCAGGCAAAATGGAGTCCATGCTGCCTCTGTACACCTCAGTTGGGATTTCTCTGATGTTTTCTTACGATTAGAGTGGGATCATGGATTTGGAAGGAGAAAGAGCACAGAAGTGAAGTCCACTCTCATCATGCTGTGGGAAATGTACTCACTTGTCCAGACCCCGAGGGTGGACTTGGAGGAAAAAAACAAAACAAAACAAAAACAGAAAAACAAGCAAACGCAAAGTTTTATTTCTCTGTTGTGAGAACAAGGTGCCACCCTAACAGAGCAGATTACACACTCAGAGGGGTCACAGAGAGCAACATAAACACTAGTGTGCGGTTTCCTCCCTCTTTATTTAACTGTTCGAGTACTCAGGTTTTACAGTCTGCTTGATTGGCACCTAAACCTTTAGCTGCTCCCTCAGTAAATAATTTGTTGTTTTTTTAAAAAGCAAATGAATAGGGTGTCTTTCCTCCAGTGGATGCTTCTGCCCTCTTTGTCAAAGATCAAATAACTGGAGGGATTTCTACATCCTCTATTCTATCCACTGATCCACCCGTCTGGTTTTGTTCCAGTGCCATTGTGGTTTTGTTGTTGTTGTTGTTGTTGTTTTTTATTTAAGAGAAAAAAAGACACATATAAGAAAGACAAAAAGAGCCGGGCGTGGTGGTGCATGCCTTTAATCCCAGCACTCGGGAGGCTGAGGTAGGCGGAGCATTGTGAGTTCGAGGCAGGCTTCAGCTACAACGCGAGTGCAAAAGCCGGCCTGAGCTACGTAGTGCGACCCAGCCTCAAAAAACAAGGGCTGGGAGTTTGGCTCAGTGCCTTAGACGCCTGCCCTGGCAGGCTCAAGGTTATGAGTTCAATCCCCGGTGTCACAAAAAAAAAAAAAAAAAAAAAAAAAAAAAAAAAGACAAAAAGCAAAAGAGACAAACAAACAACTAGAGTGAATGCACAACAGTAACATTACAGGTTTACAAAACAGGATGATAGAAACTTGACAATGGTTGCAATATTGCGGATCATTATCTTCAAAATGGTTGTTTACATTAACAGATATAGACATGTAAAATTGATCTAATCATATGAGTATTAACTGTTCTTTCTCAATATCTAATACATTCAGCAATATATTCATTTTAGTTATCTTACATATACATATATACAGATTTACATTATCACAATCACTTTGTAGTATAGCATGAAGTCAGGTACTGTAATGTCCTCTGCTTTGCTCTGGTTTTCCAAGGTTGCTTTTATTATTCTGTGTCTCTTCAGGTTCTATACGAATTTTAGTATTGCTTTCTCTAGATTGGTAAAGTATGATGTCGGTATTTTGATTGAGACTGCATTGAATCTGTGTAATGGTTTTGGCAGTATGGCCATTTTGACAATATTAGTTCTGCCTACCCAGTACTGCAAGTATGTACTAATAAATAATTTTTTAAATTAAAATAAAAGCAACTGATTAAACTACAGAGGGTAACTTCTTTTTTATTTTAAAGAAAATAAAAAACAATAAAAATGGTACAGAATTTCAAAAGAAGATAATAGGCAATTAACAATGAATGTTATATTGCATATCGTTGTCTTCAAAATAGTTGCTCAGAATACCAGATACAGGTGTGCAAAATTGATCAAACAATATAAACACTGTTCCTTTAAGTGAACTAATAGAATAAGTAATACAACTATCTTAGCTGTGTTTTGTGTGTATATACATATGTTTTTCCCTTCCTTCTTTTCTCCTTTTCCCCATCCCCTGCTCTTTCCTTGTGAGCAGTTTCTTTCCATTTCACAATATCTATTTTACCTTTTGGAACTTATTTACTCTCATTTTCTTGCACTAGGGAGACAATACAATGTTTACACTTGCAAGTTTGGTTTATTTCAGTTATGAATATAGTCCATAGCTGCATCCATTTACCTATAAAAGCCTCATCTGCCTTTCTTTACAGCTGAGTAGTACTCCACTTTATAAAAACACAGCATCTTTTCATCCATTCATCAGGTGATAGGCATTTGTGTTTTTCCCCCCGAGATTTAGCTATAAATTGAGTTATAAGCATGGATGCACATATACTGCTGTGGTATGATGTTTTCAGTTATTCTGGAAAAAATACCCAGAAGGGTAAAATGAAACCTCTAATCCTAGTTTTTTAAGGACTCTTCACACTTACTTCAATAGTGGTCACACCAGTCTACACTCTCACCAACAGTGAGGAAGTGTTCTTTTACCCCTACAGCCTTGCCAGGATTTAGTGTTTCTGTTTTAATATATAGATCGTTGGTAGATTTTGATTTTAGTTTAACATATAGTCTAGTTTTTCTCTTCAGCATGTGGAAAGTCAGTTTTCCAGCACCATTATTTAAAAGGGCTATCTTCCTTCCAGTGAATACATTTGGTCCCTTTGTTAAAGCTAAATTAATGTGTTTGCAGTTGTGTCTACATCTTCTATCCTGTTCTAGTGATCCACAGGTCTGTTTTTTTTTCCCAGTACCATTCTGATTTTATCACAGTAGATTTGTAGCATGATTTCAAATCAGGGATTGTGATGCTTCCTGACATGTGCTTGTTGCCCAGGATTGCCTTTGCTACTCTAGGTCTCTTCTGATTCCAAATCAATTGTAGAAATGTTTTTTCTAGATCTGTAAGGTATGCTAATGGTATATTGATTGGAATTGCATTAAATCTGTTTAACAGTTTGGGAGTATGGCCATTTTCACAATGTTGGTTCTTCCTATACATGAGCAAGCAATATTCTTTCATTCTCTGAGATCCTCCTTAAATTCTTTTTTTCAGAGTACTGTAATTTTCAATGTATAGATCTTTTACTTCCTTTGTTAGATTGATTCCTAAATATTTCATTTTGGGGGATGTTATTGTGAAGGGTGTGGTTTCCCTAATTTCTATCTTAGTGAGTTTGTTGATTGCATACAGGAAGGCTATTGATTTTTGAGTGTTGATTTCATATCTAGTTATGCTACTGAATGTGTTTCATAAATCTAGTAGACTTTTGGTGGAGTTCTTGGGGCCTTCTATGTAGAGTATCAAGTCATCTTCAAATAATGATAATTTCACTTTTGCCTTTCCTATTCTTATTCCCTTTATTTCTCTTTCTTGCCTTATTGCTCTGGCTAATGTTGTCAGGACTATATTGAATAGGAGTGATGATAGTGGACATCCTAGTCTTGTTCCTGATTTTAGGGTATAAGTTTTCACTTTTTGTCTATTTAGTGTGACATTGGCTGTTGGTTTGTTATAGATGACTTTTGTCAGATTGAGGTAAAGATCATCTATTCTGATTTTCTGTAGAGTTTTTATCATGAATAGGTGTTGAACTGTATCATCTATTGAGATGATCATGTGATTTTTGCCTTTGGCTCTGTTGATATGGTGTATTACAATTATTTATTTTCATGTGTTGAAATACCCCTGCATTCCTGAACTGAATCTTACTTGTTTATGGCGTATAGTCTTCTCAATTATTTGCTGCTTTCTGTTTACTAGTATTTTATTGAGAATTTTTGCAACTATGTTCACTAGGGAGATTGTCCTGTAGTTACACTTTTTGGTTGAGTCACTCTCTGATTTTGATATCAGGTAATGCTTGCCTCCGGTAATGAGTTAGAGAGAATTGCTTCCCTTTCAATTTCATTAAAGAGTCTGAGGAGAATTGGCATTAAATATTCTCTAAATTTCTTGTAGAATTTAGCAGTGAATCCATCAATACTGGAGCTTTTTTTTTTGTTGGTAGGTCTTTAATTACATTTTCAATTTCATTTACTGATATTGGGTTATTCAGAATTTTTATATTTTCTTGATTCAGCTTTGGTAATTCACGTTACTAGGATTCTGTTCATTTCTTCTGCGTTTTCCAACCTAAGAGAGTAAAGATTTTTGAAGTAGGTATTGATGATATTCTGGATTTCCACAGCATTTCTATTGATTTCACCCTTTTAATTCTTTATGGCATGAATTTGAGGTTTTTCTTTCCTTCTTTTGATAAGGTTGACTAGGAGCTTATCAATTCTATTTATTCTCTCAAAGAGCCAATTCTTTGATATATTAATTCTTTGTAGTCTTTTCTTAGTCTCAATTGCATTAATTTCTACTCCGATATTTATAGTTTCCTCCCTTTGAACTTCGGGGTTGGCGTGCTTTTCTTTTCTTTAGAAGATTGAGGCATTAGGTTGCTTTTTTGTGTGTGCCCCTTCCATTTTCCTGATGTGAGAACTCACCACTCTAAATTCCCCTCTGAGGATTGCTTTCAGTGTGTTCCACGGGTTCCTGTAAGTTGTTTTTATATTTTTGTTTTATCGTAAATACTGTTTAATTTCATCTGTGACCAATTGGTTGTTCAGGAGGATGCTATTTAATTTGCACATTTATAGAAATTTTGGGGTTTCTTTCATCATCCATTTCCAATTTCAGTGCACTACGATCTGATAATATGCACGAGATAATTTCAATTCCTTTGCATTTACTTAAGGATGTCCTACAGTCTAGAGTATGCTCTGTTTTAGAGAACAACTCATGTGCAACTGAGAAGAATGTGTTTTCTGATGTTGTTGGATGGAATACTCTATAAGTGCCTACTAGATCAAGTTTTTCACAAGTTTGGTTCAATTCAGTTATTTCTTTGCTGATTTGTTGTCTAGTTTATCTATCTCTTCGTGACAATGGGATATTAAGGTCCCCTGTTACACTTTTGTTATGGGTTATTTGATTTTTCATGTCTATTAATATTTATCTTATATTTGAGTGCTCCCATATTTGGTGCATATATATTTGTGATTATTATCTCATCCTCTTGAAGTTTTCCTCTAACAAGTATGTAGAGACCTTCTTTATCTCTTTTGATCATTCTTGGTTTGAAGTTCACCTTTTCTGTAAAAATAATAGCTACACCTGCTTTTTTCTGGGTTCTTGTCATATGGAGTACTGTTTTCCAACCTTTGTCTTTCAGTCTAGCAATTTCCTTTTGAGATAAATGTGTTTCTTTTGTACACCATATCGTTCAATTTTGTTTCTTGAACCACTCTGCCAGTCTGTTTCTTTTGATTGGTAAACTGAGGCTATTTACCTTAAGAGTATTAGCTCATATGCATTGGTTTATCTTTGTAATATTATCTTCCTGTTGAAGGTTCATTTCTTTTCTCCTCTGTTTAATTGCTTAACCTGCTTGGTGCTTTCTTTCTGTTGTTGTTCTTGGAATTGTGATCATTTTTATCTCCTTCTAGAATATCTTTCAGTGCATTTTGTAGGGTTGGTTTGGTGGCCATGAATTTCTTCAGTTGTTCTTTGTCATGGAAGTGTCTTATTTTGCCATTAATTTTGAAAGTTATTTTTTCAGGGTACATCAATCTGGGTTAGAAGTTTTTTTCTTTCTTTCAGGGCTTGAAATACAACACTCCAAGCTCTTCTTGACTTGATGGTTTGTATTGAGACATCTGCTGTTATTCCAATGGACTTTTCTTTGTAGGTGATCTGCTTCTTTCCTCTAGCAACTTTCAATATTCTGTTCTTTGGCAGAATTTCTGGGATCCTGATTATTATATGTCTAGGTGTAAATTTATTTTTATTATGGCTAGCTGGAGGTCTATATGCCACACTTACTGAAATTTTCTGCTAATACTTCTGCAAATAGTCTTTTTATGCCATTTGTGTTGATGCCTGCATTTTTGTTGACACCTATCATACTCATATTATTTTTCTTTGCAACATCTTGAAGCTCTTGAATTGTTATTTTTTGGTTCCATGTTATTCTTCCTACTCTGGCTTCCCATCCTGTGGTGCAGGGGAATGGTCCAGGCACCTGGGTTCCTCTGGGCAGAGATTCCTAGGATGATGGAGAGGTAATGGGCTGGGTTTCTCTCCTCATATGTGATTGATCAACGTTCCCAAGGTCCTGAGGATGATTTATTAATGATCAGTGCTGTCCAGAGTTAGCAAATGAATTCCATCCATACTTGACTACTTATCTTCCCTCCTTTGTTTAGTGACCCTCTCTGACGCATGATCCCAGTCCAGCCCTCAGTCTGAAAGACCGGCCTCTCTTTTGTCTCCTGCAACACAAAACCACAGGTGGATACGACCTACATCACTAATACTGTAGGAGTTGACTTCGATCATTTCTCCACTGAAAGTTAGTTTTTTTCCCTCTTCTCATATTGTACAATTTGGAAAAATCTCTTAACACGAAGTCTCACCTCCTTGAAGGCAGAACAACTCTGATAAGTTACTTGGAATGCTCCAGTATATAAGATTTGTCTAATTTCTCTCAGTTGTTGTTTCCATAATTTGTATTCTAATGGGTGCATGGACATTTATGTTATACTTTGAGTATACTTCATTTTCTTCATCAGTATGGGCCAGCTGTGTCCATTTGGTGGCGCCATTAGAACCTGGGTCTCTTTGATACATTCCCATCATTGTTGGGGTGATTTAATGATTGTTTTCATTAAGCATCTATACAAACAAAGTTACTGTTTCCAAACATTAGGTAACAAGAACATATGTTTCTTCCCATGCATTTCCAGAGTTCTCAGCAATGAATCATCTAACAGCAGGTGTGGGCAATGAGCAACATCATTTCTTTAATGATATTAAAAATTAGTTACTAAAATGAATCTTCATAATCAGGCCAGAAGTTCCAACCACTCTGAGAATATTTTTTGCATAGGGCTACCTGTAGTCTATGCACAGCATAATGTTTGCCCCTGAAGGAATTTTTGCTGGACCCTTAATTGAGGCAAATTTCCAGACCAGGTCCTTGGAGGATGAACTATGTCAACTTGTCCAGAGAGATAATTACAAACTACTGAATTTCTAGAAACTTAGTTCACCCTGCTGCCTAGGCCCAGGGAAAGAAGCAGCTACAAAGCAAGTTGACAAGCTTTTCCACTATCCCAGCAATACCACAAATGCCTTCTCACAGTAAACAGAAACACTGATGTCGGCAGAACTAGTTGCTCTTTTCTGAACGGAAGGTATGGGAAGAATATGTGCAAGAACAAGGTGGTTTTGGGGTTGTAGACTAAGAGACTTCTTTTCAAACTGCTTGGGGGGAAGGAGGAAAATTCCCTGTGTCTTCCAACAGTCTTTAAACTTCTGTTTTACTCAGTTAATCATTTGACACAATTCACTGACCACCCATGTCATTCCAGGGTGGAGCCGTGCTGAGGACACATGAGAGTGCGGAGCCCCGGACCCTGCTGCAGGGTCAGCCACAGGCCTCCTGCACGGGAGCAGCCTCCAGCTTTAAAACTAAGCTGTGGGCACCTGTGAAAACCAGGGTGGAAGTTCCTCAAACAATGACAAACAGAACTGCCAAAATATTCAACAGTTCCGTGTCTGAGTACATGCTCAAAATGAAAGTGAGCTCTCCAAAAGATATTTTCACATCTATGTTCATAACAGAATTACCCACAAGAGCCAAAATACAGAAACAACCCCAGTGCCCACTGACAGCTGAAAGGTATGAATAAGGCAGCACATAAACATAATATAATGCTATTTGGCCTTCAGAAGGAAGAAAATGCTGCCCCACACCCCAGCATGGCGAAGCCTGAGTACGTTACGCTAAGTGAAGCAGGCCGGCCACAGAAGGACAAATTCATTGCTCGAACTCCACACATGTGAGGTACCTGTGGTAGTCAAATTCACAGAAACAAAAGGAAGAATGGTATTTTCCATGGGCTGGGAAAGGGAATATGAAGAGTTAACATAAAATGGTACGGAATTTGTTTTACAAGATAGAAAGAGTTGCAGAGATAGACAGTGGTGACATTTGCACAGTAATGTAAATGAGCTGAGAATCATGGAACTTCACACTTCTCACAGTTGTATGGTAAGTGCTACACTGTGTATGTTCTCCTACGATACAAAATAAATGACTGAATAGGTGGGTGAGTGATGGATGAATATATGTAGATATGACTGAATAAACACAAGAATGACTCGCATGGTAGAGGATAAAGACTATATCCCCAGATTTCTAGACCTTATGACAGAGTAAGAACATGAGGTCTAGACACCCCAGGGGGACATCTTCCCTGGCCTCAGCACGCTGAAGCTTTAAAATGGCAAAAAGGATAAGAATAAGGCAGTCTGTTCAGAACAACTCCACCAAACCAGGCAGAAATGAGCAGTGAAATTCAGATTCACCATGTTATAAGCCACAGCGTTTCCCCCATCACTGGTGCAGGAACTCTGATCACAACTGGAGTTCACGAAACTCACCCCTCACTGAGCTCCCAACTGCAGGGCCCCAGACCACCTGCTCCTCATGTGTACCCTTGCTTCCAAGCAGACAGATTGGCCACATAACATGATATCTCACAGAGGTCAATGCAATAAAAATGGTATAAAGATTGTGAAAGTTCTTTGAGAAGTGTCACATACTTTTACTCATGTAAAGGCCATGTATGATCATTTTACTAATAATCTAGTTCACCTGTGTTTGGTTGTACTCCTCCCTGATGTTTTTGACCTTTAATTTGTGTTGAGGTGAGGATAAAGAAATGAAGTAAAATGAATGTAAATTCTGGTGCTAGAATTACGCACACATCAGCCACACCAAACTAGAAGATGCTTTGGAAAGCGACTAATGTGCATCAGCAATCAGCCCTGATTCCTAGGGAGTAACTTAGGGAAGGCTAAGTGCTCCAGTGGGGTATGCAGCAAAATCTGCTGAAATGGGATAATTCATGTACAGTACTTAAAACAGTGTTTGGCACACAATGTGCCCAATAAATGTTAGTTATTGTTATTATAAATATTAAAGTAATTTTTATAAACAGGAAGGGTCCTATATCTCCTTAGGTGGCTATATGCATTCATTTGGAGAACAGTAAGTAATATCTTTTCTGTTGTTTACATATTAACCCACAGTAAGTGCTTAAGTAAATGTAGAGGAATTGAAATCATCCCATGCATATTATCTGACCATAGCACAATGAAACTGGAAATCAACAGCAAAAGAAATTATAAAAACTACATAAGCACGTGGAATTTAAACAACACCCTTCTGAACAACCAATTGGTCACATAGGAAGTTAAAGATGAAATTAAACAGTGCATACAATTAAACAATAATGCTGATACAACATACCAAAATTCGTGGGACACAATGAAAGCAGCCCTTCGAGAAAAATTTATGCCAATGAACTGTTACATCAGGAAAACAGAATGAGCTCAAATAAACAACCTAATGTTGAACCTCAAACTTCTAGAAAAACAACAAACCAAACCCAAAACTTGTATGAGAGATGAAATTATAAAGATAAGAGTAGAAAATAATGCAATTGAGTCTAAGAAAACAATATAAAGAATCAATGAATCAAAAAGTTTGTTCTTTCAAAGAATAAATAAAATTAATAAACTGCCAATTTCATCAAAAAGAGGGAAAAAAACAAAAATTCAAGCAATTCATAATGCAAATGGTGAAATCACAAGGTATCCTATAGAAATCCAGAAGATTATCAATACTTATTACAAGAACCTATATTCTTTTTTTTAAATTTTTATTTAAGAGAAAAAAAAGACACATATAAGAAAGACAAAAAGCAAAAGAGACAAAGAAACGACTAGAGTAAATGCACAACAGTAACATTATAGGTTTACAAAACAGGATGGTAGAAACTTGACAATGGTTGCAATATTGCGTATCATTATCTTCAAAATGGTTGTTTACATTAACAGATATAGACATGTAAAATTGATCTAACCATATGAGTTTTAACTGGAGAACCTATATTCTAATAAGACAGAAAACACAGAGGAAACAGACAAAGAAGGTCACTACACACTTGTTAAGGGAAAGCTCCAAGAAGAAGAGATAACAGTCATTAATATATACGCACCAAACACCAGTGCATCAAACTACATAAAACAAGTATTAACAGACATGGGACAGTTCCCATAGAGCAGCGAAAGCAATCCTGGGCAACAAAGGCAAATCAGGAGGCATCACAATCCCTGACCTGAAACTGTAATACAAAGCTACTGTCATAACAGTCAACATGGTACCGGCAAAAAAAAGAAGAAGAAGAAGAAAAAGAAAAGAAAAAACACCTCAGGATCACTGCAGCAGGACAGAGGGTGAAAGTGCAACTCCAAACACACTCGGCCACTTGTCTTTGTCAAGGGAGCCACACGTCCACTAGAAGAAAAACAGCCTCTTTGATAAATGGTGCGTAGCAGTTGGCTTTCCACATGGCAAAGACTAAATCTAGACCCATACCTATCGCCAAGCTCTAAAGTAAAGTCAAAATGGATTGAATGTCTGAATATTGAAACAGAAACACTAAATCTACTGGAAGAGAAAATAGGTAGAAATCTTGAAGATACAGGGGTAGGTAGAGATTTTATGAACAAAACCCAGACTGCACCAGAGATACTACAAAGAATCAATAAATGGGATCTCATCCTGTTAAAAAGCTTTTGCACAACAAAAGGAATCACAAACAGAGTGAAAAGACAAACCACAGCCTGGGAAAAACTTATAGCCAGTTTTCCCTGAGACAAAGGGAAAGTATATCTAAAACATATAAAACATATGTAAGTATATCTAAAACATATAAAGAATTGAAAAAAAATCACTCCCCTCCAAATTGAAAGACCCAATTAAAAATGGGCATCTGAGAGGCCCAAAGAATGGAGTCTGCTAAACAACGAACTGAGACCTTTGAAACTGTGAGCCAAAATAAACCTTCCCTCCTCTAAGTTTTTCTCAGGTACTTGGTCACAGCAAAGGAAGCTGACTAACACAGTCACCACCCTAGGGAAGATGAAATGAGTGTACGCAGAGTGAGAAGCGGGAGGGCAGAATGCTGGTAAACAGACCGCAAAACTCTATCATTTCAGGAGCAGTTGTGAAATACATAAAATCTTCACTGACAGCATGGTCAGGCTGAAGAAGACAGTCTCCATGGTAGGTATAGAGAGGAAAGATCCCCCTTCCTTCACTCTTGGCAGCTCATGCAAACAGAGGAATTCCAAGCGTGGTGACTTATTCCCTGTGACATCATGGATGGAGTGGGCAAGAAGAGCGAGACCTGGGTAGTGGGAGCTTGTGGGCTGTCCTGAAACTTGGCACCAGTGGGACAAAGCACAGAATCCTGGAAGAGGGCCCAGTGGAGGCTGACAAAGCCAAACCAGAAGCTTTAGCCTCTTTAAACCAACTTCCTCACTTTTGTAAGGGGAATAAACACCTGCTTATTGGACTGTTCTGAAGGTCACGCAACACCACATACACGAAGAGAGTTAGATCGGGACTGGGACACAGTCAGGTTCACACGAGCCCTCTTCTTCCTGCTCCCTGTTGTACAAGCGATGATTGTGAGGCTCAAAGCAGCTGAGGGCATTCAAAGAAGAGTGAATTCCACCAGATGTGTCCTACACCAAAGCGCCTGTGTTTCTGTAACACCCTGCTTCTAGCCCAGCACAACACATCCATAACTAAGGCATCTGAAATCAAAATTGACTGCAAACAGTTCAATAAATATTTGAAGCTTTTCTCATATCATGACTTCCTTTGTTTTGTGTGGGTATATTAGTACCAGTATCATTAAAACAATTATCTGTGATATTATACTAGCATGCCCATTGTATAATACTTTGTATGTAAATTAATGATAGGTGAGCTCAAAAGAATGTCCCTTAAAATGTATATCAAGGAATCTATCAATGACTATTTACTTCAGCAACTCCAGAAATCATGCAGTGTATATGTAAACACCAAAGGCATTAAGGAGAAGGAAGGGAACGTTTTACTTATAAGTCTGAAAATATATAAATAATCCTTTGCAGTTTATATAGTTTCAATTTTGGAGCAGCTGCTCCCCTTTACTGTCTTTCTATGTGTTTTCACATACTGTTACTTGAAATCTAAATGCAGTGAATATTAGCTAAAACAACTCTCCTTCATTAAGTCTAGAATTTCTTTAGAAAGTCTCTCCTCCTGTCTAACAGAAGGGTGAGGCACTGTCACGCTGGCTTCTGAACAGACCGGTAATGTAGAGGAAGCACGAGTGAAACAAATGGGCCAGAAGTCAGAGGTCTTGGCCACACGTACTTTACTCCTGTCTTTGCTTGGCTAATAGATCTCCTTAGGTCAGGCCGGGAGCACCTGGGAGAGAAATAGCGAAGTTGTTATGAACATTTTCCATACCATTGTTCTTACTCTTTGTAATTCACATTAATTGTTACTGCAATTCTTGCTAGGAACTGGGCAAGAAATTTGAAACCCAGAAGTTAAATGGTTGACTCCAAGTCTCCCCACAGGAGGGCCAGAGTTTGGTCTCGACTACAAATGTACCAAGTCAGATTTGTTTCTGGTACAGAGAAGCATTGAAGCTTATTCA
>RJWM01042940.1:0-14512 GCA_004363535.1 Dasyprocta punctata
TTTAGGGAGTGTGACATTTTGACAATATTGTTTCTGCCTCTCCAGGAGTCTGATTGACAAGGCTCTGTTGCTGTTTCCACGTGCTATGACCTATGTGCAGTACTTCGCTTTTCTGTCACCTTGGTACCCTTTTTCTGCCTGTGTCATATTTCTTTTAGGCACAGAATTGCCTTCGGTCTGACTTCTCATGATCTTCGTAAATGCACTGCTTGCCCCTTGCCACCAGGTGCACCCTTGGCACTTATTTGCCCGTCATGCAGAAGCATCTGGGCTATACCTGGCCATTCCAAGGTAACAGTGGGAGGTCAGACTATTATGAAAGACAGACTGAAGGCATTTTCATGGAAAACGAAGACTGGGGAGTTTAAGTGATGGCAGGAAATAATGGAAGAGATCTGGAGGGTGTCAGGAGCAGGTTCGTCCAGGTGAAGAAGTCCTGTGCAATTTCTAAGTGCTGCCTAGGGTTGTTGGGCTGTTAGGGTCCTCTCCTCCCTGGAAGACGGGAAGGCAAGGGTACCCGTTCTCCCATCAGATGCATCAAGTGGGAGGGATTCCAGGCCTTTGAGAAAGCTATTCCTGGCTCCCAAAACTGGGAAGATGCTTGGAGATTTACATCTCAAAGTGGCAGAAGTGGAATAAATAGCTGCAAGTTTTCTAAAACAGCTTCTCTCAGAATCAGGAAAGCCAGGAGGAAACCTGGCTATTGATAAATCATTGAAGGGAACACGGGAGCTGCTCTATCTTTCTTTAAGGTGAAATAACTCTATTTTATATTTGTCCATTTTACTTCATTGTACTTTTCACATTCCGGCATCACATTTTAAGTTTCTAAACTTTATGACTAGTGCTTTTTAAATTAGCCCCTACTGCTGCAGAAATTCTCCACCATACGTGATGTTAAAGCCCACATTGTATGGCTGGATCCATGAAGGGCAATTGGTCCAGAACAGGAATTTGAGCAAGAACAAAAAACTTTCAGTGTAGTCCAAAGGAAGAAAATTCTATTTTTTCTCTTTGAATAGAGCTAATGAGAACAACTGGCTAGCTGTGCTTGCACGCTTCCTGCAAGAGGAAACCAGCCACGAGTGACAGACATCACAGCACTAAGGAGGAGGCTTTGGACATAAGAAAGGACCTAGAGCAGCCTGAGAAACAGCAGGGACATTTTTTTTTACACACAAAAAAACCTCTAGAAAATCGAATGACTATATATTTTTTCATCAATCGGATTGTCTCTATGTTCTCTTTGGCAGTACAAACGCTGGGGAATAAAGAATGAAGGTCACAAGGCATTAATAACTGATTTGTAGAAGCACCTGGGAAGTCATAAACACATCAAGCACCATGTATTAGAAAGGCACCAGGGTAAGAGCCAAACCTCAGCATAGAGCATGATTTCACGGAGAATTTTAAATGACACAGATTCAATAAGGTATTGACAAGAAAAAAAGACAGTTGAGTCTACAGAACAGAATTTGATATAAGATTTTTTGTAACTTCATATGGGATAATTATAAATATGCATTATTCTCATTTCCTTGAAAATTTTGTATTCTGGAACCAACAAAATGGTTGCTGTCAATTTAAAAGTAACAAAACAAAAGCATATTAGATTCAGTTTTTCAGATATAATAATGTTTAGATTGCCCAGGATAAACAATTAGATATTTGAAGTAGGCACTTAAAAACAGTATTCTAGATAGGTTGTAGCTTCTATTATCTCTTGACATTTTTCATTACTTTCCCTTAGCTTTTCCTGTGATAATACTTCCACAAACTTTCCTCTGTTTATTTGGCAGTGAAGTGTGGACTATAGCTACAGTTGTTAATAGGTAAAAAGAAGAATATAGCACATCTAAAAGAAATGAAATGATAAATTTCCACTCAAATTCCATTCATTTTATTTGGAATCACGAGTCAATTAGAGCAAATGTAGTCCCAGGATAAGTCGCTGCCAATAGTAAGAGAGACATAACAAATATTCATTGATTAGGGGTCCAACGGTGGAAGTTCTTAAGGGATTCAAATTTCTGATTTTTAAAACAGATTCGTTTAGTTGAGTTAGTCTCTTGATACCCTGCAATGCAAAGCCTATCACCACCACTGTCAAATATTTATTGCTACAAATCAGAAACTTGAGAAGATGGACACGGATGAAACCATTCACTGTTTGGAAAGGTAGTTCTTCTGTGCTCCTTAATGGAAACTGCATCTCTATGATGTTTTTCAGGCTGCAGAAAACTCTGGGAAAATGTACTCCATCTGCTATTGTGGTATTCAAAAACGTTTAATCGCTTTTTAACGGTGATGTCGCAGGGCAGTAACTCCCATCCATGTAGACATGCCGAGCGCGTCTCTGGACGGTAAAGAACGGACAGGAGGTCAAAGGTGACGAGCAGGAGCAGTCCGACTAAGAGGAAGCCCTGGGGAGCAGGAGGGCCCTGAGCGGGGCTGCCGCTGCGGCTCTTCCCCCGGGGGTGCATACAGAGAATCGCATCCCGGGCTCCCTAGGGTCACACCGCGGTCGGCCTGCAGGGTTACAGGAGCGCGTGGCGTCCGTCTGTCCGGCGGGAAAGCAGGCGGCAGCGCGGGCCCGCGGGGCCAGGGAAGAGCCGAGGCGTCTCCGGAAGGGCGGGCGGCCGAGCGCCCCGTCACCTGTCCGGCCGCGTTGTCCCGGCCGCGTTGTCTCCGCGATGCGCTGCTCGGCCCCACCGGGCCCAGGCGCGGTCACAGCCCAGCTCCAGGCTGCGCGCCGGCTCCTCCCGGGAGGCTGAGGCCTGGTCGTGGCTTCCGTCCCGGGGCTTCCTTTCCATCGGCTCAGCCCCGGGCCGCAGGCCGCTTTGCGGCGTCTCTGTTCTGGCTCTGGCTTGGGCTTGGTCCCTTTCTGTTTGTCGATCTCTACCTAACTTAGCTATTTGCAATCATTATGCTTAGCACTAGGTATCAATGACAGGTAAAACACAATCTCCAAATTTGGTTCATAATGTTGAAAAAAATTTGTATGAAAATAACCTGGATGCAAGTACGAAATTATAAGCACAACAATTTTTAAATGAAGAAATATCTTTGGTAATTATCAACAGAATATGATAAATAAGTCGCATTTCACTAATTATTTAAGCAACCCAATATAAATTGCTATATTCTACCGTGCTCAAAGCCCATTCATGGAGAGGTTAGAGTACTAATTCATGATGAGAGGTTGGTCAGTTCTCCCGCAGGAACCTCCTCATGCATCTCCTTACTGATGCTGCAGAGATACTGTACTTTCCTTCTAGCACATGCAGTCTCTGTACCAGAGGTAACAACCCCAGCCTTAGCCAAATGTGGTAAGCTAGGGGTGTTTTACCCACCAGGCAGAGTGTGGGCTAGTTTGCCTGCGTGTCCAGATGAGATCTTATCCATATCCCTTTCTTTTTTCACCAAGGAAGGGTTCGCTGCCTAATGCACAGGGAAACCAATAAGAGTTTAGTAGCAAAGGCAACACATAAAATGCCAGGAGCCGATAGGGAAAAATAAAGCTCAGCGTTGCCCTTTCAATTGGTTACTGTGGAATGGGCAGATGTAATCCAGTCTCTTGTGCATGATGAAAGAATTGCTGTTCGCTGTAGATCATTGGAGACAGCACGCGGGGGGCCCCCATGCCAGCAGGAGACATGGCACGGGCAGAAAGAGGGTGCTGGGGTGACAGGATAACAAAAGCTCTGCTTACAGTTAAGCATGAGTAGTAGTGGCAGCAGCCTCCATCAACTAGGCTTTGGAATTGCAAGGATATGCACCTCTACCCAGATGCCTTCCGGAATCTCCAGAAGGCGTGCTGGACAGGAGTGGCTCACGGTGCTCAGTGTGCGTGCCTGTCCCAGAACTCGCTCTGGTCTTAATGAACGCATGACATGCAGTGCACATTTCTGAACCCTTAATAAGGTGGGTGAAGGGGATCAAGGGTCAGGCTAGGACAGCGATGGCAAACCTTTTAGGGATAGAGTACTCAAACTGCAACCCCAAGCCCACTTACTTACTGCAAAGTGCCAACAGGGCAATTAAACCTGAATATCTGGTGCTGGGCTGCTGAGGAGAATTGGCTCAGTGCTGACAGAGGGCACGCGTGCCCTCCTTTCACCCCCAAGGAGGTTTTGCCTGGAGCATCCCAAGGTCTTCGCTATTTTATTTTTTACCTCTCTTAGGGCAGCGGAAGGAGGAATAGTCACAGGGTACTGTTTAGAATTAAATGGATGAGAGGGAGCTCATTGCTTCTATCCTTACAAAATCTACTGCCTGATGACTGGATGGGAAGAGAGGAAAAATTACAGTTTTGGGGGGCAGGTGCAGATGAGCATTTCTTTCCAGGGCAGTTATGTTCTGTCTGGGGAATTCTGAACTTGTGATTTCAAGAGATCATTGTCTGAACAAGCTGGCATCTTCTGCATGGGCCCATCCTTAAAAATCATGTTTTAAACTGTTCTTGAGTGAATTCTGGAGGCTCTTCCTGAAAAACTAGTTTAAGTGTTTTGTTACTTAAGAAATTTATGACTGAGTGTGTCTGGGCTTCATCTGATTTCAGATTCATTATTATCAACCTCTTCTTGGCATGTTGAAATCACCTCTCTACATTACTGCTCTTGGGCAAGCATGAATTTAAAAACTGGTGGAGTTGCTGCTTCAGATCCAAAGCTGTATCTAATCAAAAACAGCCTTCCAGTCAGGTATGCCACTTCCTCCTATCTAAGGCACTGTTACTTCATCCACTTTGTTCTTGCTTTCTTTCTTTCTTTTAGATTGAATAGAATAAGTAGGACTTAACATATTTTGCAACAGCCAAAGTTAGGTTAATTTTTAATATTTTCTTCCATTTTTTTCTTTTTTCCGTCTCCAAAGTGGCACAGTAATTTATCATGTTTCAGTATGGAATTGAGACTATTAAAACTATACCAAACACAAGACTTCCAAGAAGATGGCAGAACAGTAAGCAGCAGAGAAAACAACCTCTCTGAGAGATACAGCCCAGATGCTGGAAGACAAGAAGGAAGGAAGTGAGTCTCCTGGATCGAGGAAGAATCTAAAGCAAGAATTGAAGCCCACAGAAAGAGTAAAAAGAAAAACTTTAATGAAGAAGGAGGTGGTGGCTGGCGGCACCTTTCCCTGAAACCAGACCCACTGTGTGAGAAGAGCTGCTGGAACCTGGGGACACACGATCAAGGTGACATGGTGGCAGCAGCCCTGCAGGCCTCTGCAGAGAAAGACAGCATTGGAGGAGAGTGGCAGTGGATGGGAGACTGCACTGGCTGGCAGTGAGTGCAGAGGACTCGGCCCTCCTGCAGGAGAGAGCAATTGTCCAGAAACAATTATGGAGTCGGGCCAGATAAGCCAGGAACCAGAACTGCTGCCAGCTTCTTCCAGGAGCTCTTAGCTGGGAACAGACCCATCAAAACTGCTCGGACTGAGCCCTGCCCCCATGCACATTCCAGGGGCTATCTTGGAGGTTCCCTATGGGTAGTCAGCTTAGTCTGGAGGCAGTGGCCCTGCACATGCTCCAGGGGCAGTAGTGGAGGATCCCGCTGGTGACTATCCCAGGTTTACAGGAGCAGGCCAGCCCCACCCCTACGTGCACTCCACCAGCCATCAGGGAGCCAGTGCAGGCTGGGAAAAGCAGCAGACAGCACTGCACCTGCGCACCCAATGGCCACCATCAGATATCCATAGTCAGCACTGGCTAGAAGAACCAGTCTCACTTCAGAGAAATTGTAGCCAGTGCAGGAAGTACCTGGGACCCCAGTACCCAACTGTCCAGAAGAACCCGGGAATATGTCAAGATGAAGAAGCCAAAGGCAGTCTCTGGCTCCAATCCAAGCAGAGCAAGTCCAGGAGATGCAAAGACAGAAGAGATCAGAAGTCACACAGCTGAAGTCTTTGTGGTGATGGCAACTGAAGTAAAGAAACAACTTCATGAGGCTATAAGAGAAATTGGAACAGAAATACTAACTCAGGTAAAAGAAGAAACGAAAAAAAAATAAAAGAATTGCTAGGCATCTCTAAAGAAGACATAGATGAAAAAAAATGGAGGACCATAGGAAAATGAGGGAAACCATGAATGGACAATACAAAAAAGATTTAGAATACATGAAACAGATTCAAAGAGATATCCAGGAAATTAAAAACTCCATTGAAAGCTGGCAAAACCACTTGAAAGAAACTGAAGATAGACTTTCAAACCTTGAAGACAGGTTTGTAGCTTGTGATCACAAAAGGAAACATCTCTTAAAAATAACAAGTAACCTGAAAGTAACAACTCAACGGCTGCAAGAAAACCTGAAGAAACATGATTTAAGAATAAAAGGTGTGAGCAAAAAAAAAGAGGTCAATATAAATGACATTAAAAGTCTATTTACAGAAATAATATCAGAAAACTTCCCAAGCATGGGAAAAGGAAGTGACATTCAGATAAATGAAGCATATAGAACTCCAGCTAGCCATAGCCAAAATAAATCTACACCCAGACATAAAATAATCAAGATCCCAGAAATTCAACAAAAAAAATAGAATATTAAAAACTGTTAGAGAAAAGAAACAGATCTCCTATAAAGGAAAATCCATCAGAATCACTACAGATTTCTTAACACAAACCATCAAGTCAAGAAGAGCTTGGAGTGAAGTATTTTAAGTCCTGAAAGAAAACAACTTCCAACCCAGATTGATGTAACCTGCAAAATTATCTTTCAAAATTAACAGAGAAACAAGATTCTTCCATAACAAAGAACAAATGAAGGAATTCATGACCACCAAACCAAATCTACAAAGTATACTGACAGACACTCTAGAGAAAGATATAAAAGACCACAGCTCCAGAAATAGAGGCAAAGGGGGTATCACTGAGCAGGGCAGACAATTGAATGAAGAGGAAAAGTAGGCAGCCAATGGCAGGAAAACAGCATGGTAGAGATAAGGCAGTGCATGTTGGCCATAGTCATTAATGTAGATGGCCTCAATTCACCAATAAAAAGAAACACAGGCAGAATGGATCAGGAGACAGGATCCATCAATGTGCTTTATACAAGAAACACATTTAACTTGAAAGGGGGTTCATAGACTGAAAGTCAAAGGAGAGAGAACAATGCTCTATGTGACAGAGAACCAGAAAGAACTGGGAGTAGTTGCCCATTAGCTGCATAGAGGACAAGAAAGACATGGCATTTTTATACAATGGAAAGCTACTCAGCTATAAAGAAAGATAGCCTTGAGGCTCTTGTAGGTAAATGGATACAACTTGAGATCATATTCATGGGTGAAATGATCCAGAGTCACATGGGTGAACATGATGTTGTCTCCCTAGTACAAAAACTAAAGGAGTTAGTTGGATTCAGAATACACAATACAGCCAGGCAAGGTGGTGCACCCCTTTTATCCCAGTACTTGGGAGGCTGAGGTAGGAGGAGCATTGTGAGTTTGTGGCAGGCGTGGGCTACAACACAAGTGCTAGGCCAGCCTGAACTACATAATCAACCCTACCTCAAAAAAAAAAATAGGGCAGGAGAGAGGTTGTGAGTTTGATCTGTGGTACTGACAAAAAACAGAAAAACAAAATACACAATACATATTGTAAAAGTGAAGGGGGAGGAAGTATCTAAAAGGGGAAGACAACGGCCATTGTTAATCTATTATAGTGATTTGAATCCCATATTGTTTTCATTGTTCTGTTTAGTTTGTTTTTATTCTATTTTGGTTTGTCTAATTTTATTATATTTGGTGGTATGGACAGCTATTTCAAAGATAACAAAATACACTATGGTAACCATTAGTGATATTCTATCACCTTCTTTTGCAGCCCTATATTGCTTTCATTGTTTAGTTTTGAGTGATTTTATTCTATTTTAATTTGTTTGGTTGTATTATGTCTGATGATATAGGCAACTACTTAGAAGATAACAAGAGGCATTATGATAACCATTGTTCTTTTACTATTGTTTTGAAGTCTTGTATTGCTTCCATTGTTTTGTTTTTATTGGTTTTATTCTGTACTATTTTGTTTGATTTTATTATGTCTGATGGTATGGACAGTTATTTTGAAGATAACAAGAGGCATTGTGGTAGCCATTATTGATTTCTTTTTAATCTTTTTTTGAAGTTGTGTACCATGTTCACTGTTTTGTTTTGATTGACTCTATTCTGTTTTATTTTGCTTGGTTTTATTCTCTTCAAAATTAAAAAAAAATAAATTAAAAAATAAAACTATACCAAACATAGTTTATCTTGTATGCTCTGAGTAAGACAGTTGTATAAGGCCTCATCCACCAGTTCTTTAGTTTTCCCAGGTGTCTTGAACACACAAGAATTGATGCTGTAAACATTGAAATTACCTCGTGTTTCTGGGAGTGGAGACTGAAGCCATATCATTTAACAGAAACAAAGTCTAAGTCATCAGCCTGATATTTTATTGCAGTCTTTGTCCCAAAAGGCAGACTTTACAATATGCATCAGTGAAGCTGGATTGTCACCGTGCTTGTCTTGTGAGCCTCCTAAAGATTAATAAAGCATCCTCTGGTGGGTCCCAGAGACACAACCTTGGGAACTTATCTGCAATCCCTTCCTCTCCAGCTCTTCCCCTGGTCTTGGCTTTGTGCTGGCACGAGGTGAGCAGCTCGGCTTTGCCAGGATCTCCTGCCGTGACTGTCCTGCCTTGAACCCGGCTGATCCGCTGAAACAGGGATCTGAACAAACCTCTCCTCCTTTAAAATGTGCCCGGTATCTGTCCCAGCAACAAGAAAGCCAACCAAGACACAGTGGATTTTATCAAAGGAATGATTTTTTAAAAAAAATTTTGAAAGAGGAGTATCCAGTATGCTGAGTATTAGACCTTTGCCAGAAAAAAATTTTCAAAACTTTGATTAATTAAAATGATTATTTGCATTTTGTCAAAGCAGTACATGGCTTGACTTTCCACAGACTAGACTCTTAGCAATCTTTAGACAGAAAAAATTTATGTATATGTGTGTGTATGTGTATCCCAGACATATATACATAGATGCATGTATACATATATATGTATATATATCTGCACACACATACATATATATACACACATATATTTAAAGGTGACTTTAAAAATAAAATCAGGAATTTGATTTATATTCATCTTAAAGGCAATGGCAAAATAATATTTCTAAGAGGTGCAGTGATGCAATGCTATGATCAGTGATACTTCAGAGTATAGGATACATGGAAACATACACAGCGCTGGAGAACTAACATCCTGTCTAGGGAAAGACTAGTAAAAGCATTGAATTAGGAATCAGAGGACCACTCTTGTTGACTTTGCGCTCTTAGTACTTAAACTACCTGCAATCAGTGTCTTAACTCCTGTAGATATCTATTTTACTTACATAAATCAAGGAAATTTGATAGTCTCCTGAACATTTGCCTTCTATGAAGGTTTATGTTTTTATAACAGAGTAATGGGGAATACTCAACCTTTATCAGTATAAAGCTGATAATGCTAAATAGATTCAAGTTTCAGAAAAGAAGTTTATGAATGCCATTTTCAAGAACAAGAGAAGACAAAAATAGTCATGAAACGAAGTCATGGCTTTTTGAAGCTTTTCTGAAAGACTTAGGAGGCTTAACTCAGGAATAGGAAATGATTAACATGTTGTAGTCTAGATTACCGCTCACCACTGGCTCCTATAGACAAGAGAATGAGTCATCTAGGGTCACCTGAAAAGGAGCACAAGTTGCTAATTTGGAGAAGTAGAAGGTTTTGTAGCAGATGATCTACAAGAGTGTGGGGAGCCACCCTCAGAGATGTACTTTTGCCGTGAGGCCTGCATGTAGGAGCTGAGGCCTGAGCTAGATTGCCCCGCCCGTCGAGTGAGCCAAGGTAGCGCTCGTTTCCTGTTACAACCCCGCTGTAGATGATCTCTGCCCAGTTACTAATGACACCAACCAATGATAATGTACCCCCCGAGATGATCTGATTGGAGGATGAGACGGTATTTATGTGGGTTCCCGCCCTGCGCGGCGGGAGAAGCACGGAAGGAGCCGTCATGGACGGACGCGTGTGAGGCTTCTCGGGCGGGAGAAGCACGGAAGGAGCCGTCATGGACCGACGCGTGTGAGGCTTCTCGGGCGTACCTCTCCGGGGACGATTAAAGCTTGCCTCCCGCTACTGCTGCACTGTGTCGTGTGTTTTTCCTGCCGGCCGGGACAAGCGCGCGACACAAGAGAGAAAATCAGCTACCAAAAATCATGGTCATGATGGTTTCTCTGAAGACAAGCGGTATTAGCTATCCAGTGGTGAGTTAAAATTTAGTGAGGAGTAAGTATTCCCTGACTGTGGCTTGTGACAAATAATTTACTGCAAAAAAGATCATCCTGGATGATACCAAGTCCAAGGAAGGGTCAGGGGTCATTATAAATACATAAATACATCTACAAAGACAATTTAAACTAAGGGGCTTGCTCAGATAAATATCTTTTTATAAGAATTTACCACATATGCAAACTGGATTCACTGTTACTGATCAAGGTGAATGTGATCAGACTTCCAAGATGTCAGATTAGTAGATACCCAAACATTGGCAATCATTTTTCTCCTTGGTGCCTCTGGTAAAACCAAGTACTGTTTACCATGAAATTTGTGCTCAGATGAGAGAAAACCTTTAAAAAAGCCTTCATTAAACCAAGAGTCACTTTGCCCCAAATGTTGGACCAGTGAGGCAGAAGCAAAACTGTTGACATACATTTATATTCAACATTGAGCTAAGTTAGTTTCTTCTTTTTTCATTTTTCTTTTTCTTTTTTTTTTTTTGGTTCTACTGTGAGTTTATATGGTGACTAGAAAACAATAAATGATATAAATGAATGTCTTCCTTTCTACTCTTCTTTCTTTCTTCCCATGGAGCATTTCTGACTGGTATTTACAGGTAATGGGGGAAAAAAATTCTTTCATAGTGCCATTTCGGGACTATGGAATTGCTTTACCCTTCACCGTACTGGAGGGTTTATACACACACTACTTCCAGCTATTGGGAGAGTTCATGTCTCACCAATTAAGTGATAATTTACACTGAGTGAAAAATGGATTATTTTGGGATTACTGTTTTTCCCATATATGTAAATAAAACCTTCATTTTGGAAGAGAAAAGAAAAATGAACACAAAATACTAGCTTAAAAGTTAAAGTTCTTATGAAACACTTGACTGTGCCATTTATAAGATTTTTTTTAAGTTAAATTAATTGTAGCACATTGGTCAAGAGTTGAGTACTTCATGTTCCAGAGGCAAAAACAGAAACTGCAGGGGCTGAGTGTCTTCCTCCAGGGCTGACAGATCTTTGGTAACTGAGGTCTGTACCCCTCAGGGCGTGGCTCGGTATTTATGTGTTTGCACAAATGCCTTTTAGCCCATGTGTAAAAGAACAAGTATTACCAGTTGTACCAGCAAAATGGCACATTTAATGACATATTAAGTTATTTAATGAGCTGGGAAAGGTTACATTCAAAGCAGTACTAAATACACTTAGAGGTTTCTCAGAGATCAGTCACCATGCAGATAGATACAAAGTATTTGGTGATGAAACCAGCACCTCCCATTGAGCTACATCCCCAGCTTTTTTATTTCTTAAATTTTGAGTCAGGATATCCCTAAATAGCTAAGTGGCCCTGGTTGTTTAAATTCATGACCCTCTTGTCTCAACTTCCCAGAGTGCTGGACATGCAGGTGCTGCCCCCACAGCCAGCAGTGCTGAAGCATATTAATCGGGTGCCAGCTATTATGATGAGTGAATTTTTATTTAAATATTTTGTTATGGAAGCATCTATTATAAGTCAGAAATTACAAAGCATAAGGACCTAGATATTCAGATGAATGTAGAATTAAAAAGATAAATTCAGCAGAACTTTGATTTTTATGAAAAATAAATAAAGTACATGTATTAAGAAGTTCTTATTAAAAATATTTTTAGAAAATATGGATAAGTTAGATAAAAATTGTTTTATTTCTTGTCATTTATTCAATAAGCCATAAAACAAAATACAGAGCTTGGGCTCAAACAGATCAAGGTCCGTACACTGAAAGGCTATCTTTGCTTAAATAAATAGAAGTAAATGGAAATTTGCCTTCTTACTTGGGATCCAACAGAACATTCATTAACTGATAGAAATCTTGAGTTCCACTACATTTCAGCACTCTAGGAAATAGACTGAATTCTGGTGCTTTAGTCTTAAATTTGTCTTTTAGACCTTCGCATTAGTCTGTTCTGGTCAGATTAATAGAACATGAGTCTAAGATAAGAACTTCACTGATGGAGTTGGTTGCTAATACTGTACTCTGTCTCTTAAATTCACTGTGTTTTCTCCCAGTCAAGTTCAATATTATATTTGTGATTAATTTAGTGATTTTAACAAGCAAAATCTACAATGTAGAATAATGCAGAAAATAATCCAAAACGAATTACTAAAATATATGGAGCATTTTATATGATTTAAATGGGGAAGATGTCATATTTTATGAGCGAAATCATAGAAAGGACTTTTTAAAGTAAAGACAAATTTTATTAAAATCAAAACACATATATGTTTAAAAAAATGAGTGAAACTTACCTTGTCCCACACACTTTAGTTATTTTAAGATAGCAAAACTAGAAAGATACATCTGAAAGATGATGGATTGCATGGGCAAGAACAGATAAAGAAAAGATCTAAAGTCTTCTCTTTCCTGATTGAATCACCAAGAACATAACCGAAAATACTAATAATCTTATTTTCTACATGTCAACATGTCTTTGAGCTTTTGTTTGCAGCACTTATAGTCTTCCTTCTTTAACTTATTTTTGCTTATATTACAGAAAATATAGCACAGAAGAAAACTGAAAAATTCTCTTTTTCAGATGTTCAGCCAACCTTCTAGATAAATCAATACTCTGCGTAAATACATACACCTACAAATGATGCATTTTCTGCTTTAGGGTAGCACAACATAGTAGAATATTCCATCTTACCATACTGTAACTAACCAAAGCTCAATCATTGTTATTTTAGCTTTACCTAAACTTTGGGTATTCCAAAATTTTCTGAGGTGTATAGATATATATACTTACTTATATATCTATTTACATATCTATAGCACTTATAATTCTACACAGACAGATAAAAGTTGTGATTTTTTCTGAATAGGTTTGAGAATTATAGCTGAGAAGAATTAGAGATGCATGGAATTTGCATGCAAATAAATACTTTCACAAAGCCCTTCAAAGAAGCTTCTGTGGTTTAGATCTAAAATGTTTCCCAAAAGTCTCATGATTTGGGGGCTGGGCTTTGAGATAGATGGGTGGCACTGTGGAGGTTTCTCATGGTCAGCAGATCAATGAACTGAGGGGTCACCGTCAGTTACCTTGTTGGAAGGCGAGGGCTGCTGGAGGAGGTTAGCCTCCGGGGTGTGTGCCTGCCTCCAACCTTCACTTTTCAAGTTGATTCTTATTAGAGCTATTCTATCCATAGTTTTGAGAATGTAGTATCATATTTGAATGTGCTTGATAAACCACATATTTTCTAAGTGATTTAGCACATAATCCTTTGAAACTGGCTGTTAAGAGCTTCAGTATCTTCACCTCTTTTCTCACCTCTGTTCCTTATAAAACTGGCATGGACAGTCTTTGGTTCTAATCATTAATGAGAAATGAAGATACAGTTTCTCTGCTGATTTCACACATTGTGTCCATTGGTTCCAAAGAAGAAGATATTGAGAGAAAATTTTACTGCCATCCCAAATTAAAGGTTAATAAAGGTATTGACTTCATCTCTTCCTTTTTTGTGAATCTGTATCCAAGATTACCAAGAAAAACTTTCCAAGGTGCATGTGTGATATTAACTCCTTTTTAGGGAAAATGAAAACCTTAATATTTGTGCTTTTTAGAGCCATTGTTGAAACACCATTAAAGGTAAGAATCCCACAGATATATTTTTTCTTAAATGTTTGCCAGGGTTAGGTCATAATACAGAATTGCAAAATTGAATATGACATATTAAGAGAAACACATTTTGTACTGCTCACGAACTTATAGAAAAAAGATCCCTACAGATGCATAAAAAGATATTTACAAACTGGAGGTCTTATCATATATTTACTTTAAGTAAGTTTCAGACTAGGAATCTCAAGAGCAAGTGTATGGAGTTAGTAAAATTGAATTAAGTTGTTCATCTACCCAGAAAGTATTGAGAGACTGGCTTCTTTTCAACTGGATAACATTTTAAAGTACTTAATGAACTGAAGCCTTCTAAAACTGAAGTTGTTTGGAAGCAGCTAAGTGAAGACAGTTCCCTACCAAAGGACATGCTTAAAATAGCCAGGTTTCCTACAGCAACACAGTGGATAATTGACTCGCTCTCTTTCTGGATCTCTCTCCTTCTTGAAAAGTTTAAGCTTGGCAGAACTACAAATGAAAATTTGAGTTGGGAACACTGCAATGACTTCCAAGTCCCCAAAACAAGAAAAAGTTCATAGACTACAGGTGTAAGAGATGTATC